>JAQIWR010000975.1:0-15870 GCA_034695945.1 Glomeris hexasticha
TAACTTAGAACGCTGGCACTCCTAGTTGGCTTCACAGCCGTTGAGTTGACAGCGCTCATTTGTAAATGAAATGAGAACAATAAATATTATTATTCTTATTATTATTATTATCAGTGCCCCAATGCCCAAACTTTAAAGTAGGTCCTATACTATAGGAAATGAACAATTTACATGTGGGAATTTTAAGCTCCAAGTCACATGGCCCATATACTCATTACACAGTCATGAAAGTATATTGGCAAAGTCCTTAGGGCCTCTAGTATAGATGCAAGTTTGCATTTTGGTCCCAAGAGTAAAAAACCACATGCATATTCCATATGGCTTTTAGGTCTACATAGCAAAGTTGTTGGGCCACTCTAATTTTTTGTAGCCGTATTCTACTTTACAAGCCAAAGGGCTTCAAAGGCACTATTTATTTTTTGGCCGCTATAACACCAGTCATTCCAAATTAAAAAGACAATATAATACCAAATAAGTTGGCCTATACGCGTGCCGTGAGTTAAATCGTTAAATCTCACCGCAACCCTCCGTATAATACTCAATAAGGGTTCATTTTAAATCAAATCCCCCTTATAAGCTATAGACCCTAAATTGGATTTTGATTAGGCTTACTGTTTTTCATACGTAAACATTATAAACGCGCCGGAATTTATTTTTCACGTAATTCATTTTATTCGTAGAATTTAAGTACGTATAAGAGATAGATGAATTAATTTCAAAGTACAATTCGTAAATAGGATTACAATTTTTACCAGAATAGTTAATTTATATTCATTATATATAATATTAAAATAAGAAATGTAAGAATTTGCAAGTTTTAAGACGTTCGCGTCATGCTATCGCGACAGAATCTTCTAAGAATTTATTTCTAATTACAACAATATATTAGAAATAGGGGAATTTTATAGACATAATAATAATCAGCGTTAGAAATTGTATTGGAATCATTAATTTATAACAATTTTAATATTAAAATTAAGACAAATAAGAATGTGTTTCATTTAAGACATTCGCCAGGTTATCGCGCGACGGAAGGATTTCTCAGAATAGATTTTTATAAAATTACTTGTTTAGAAATATAGAACGATTGTAAGAATATAATCATAATTAGCATCTTAAACTGTATTAGTGTGAACAAGATACATAAATTTTAATATTAAAGATAAGACAAGTAACAATTTGCAAGGTTTAAGATGTTCGTCAGGCAATCGTCTGACAGAAGGATTTCTTAGAATTGATTTCTAGGCCAGGGAAATTAAGCAAAAAAATGGCATTGGTTCGAAATAATTAGAGGAAAGCTGGAAATTGTTCTAAATGCTTTGTTTTACTTCTAAGATGACTAGTTTAGGTTTGCCCCAATTTCCTAGGTCTGCGTTGCCTGCAATCGTCAAAAAACTGCCTAATATTCGGACTGTTTTCAGTTTTCTGCAAATAACTCGTCAAGTACGCTTCCTACAGAAAATGTTACTTGCACATACATTTTAGAGCATTAAATTGTGCATCGATTAAGTACCCCAAGTTCAGAATTTGGTGGAAATAAACAGTTCAAAAGCTTTTTTGAAAAGTTACCGTAAATTTTCTAACAGAAGCCCAGGCTTGTATTCAAATTTCGGATTTTCAGGAGGGGCTGCTAATAGAAACCCAGGCTTCTATTAGAGACCGGCTTTTATTTTTACTGCAATGAAACTCGCTGACCACATATTGCAAACAGAACGAAACTAACAAATTTCACAATTTTTATTTCAAAATCCAGGTAAATTACATGTGTTTACAAGGGGTGGGGTCCATTTTTAGGTTAGTCTGAGCCATTTGCATGCAAATATACCAATGTAATACCATGTATACCCTATGAAAGTAAATAAAATTTGGTAGAAAAGCTAAATTTACCTCACAAGCAGAGCAGATTTTGTTAGAAAATATATGGTACTTATATATTTGGTGTGAAATGCTGGATTGTTCTTTAGCTTTTCACAAATACCTTGCAAAGTAAGCTTCATAAAGAAAAAATATAACTGTTTATTAATTGTACAGAACTAAATGCTGTATCATTGTGTACTCCATCTTCATATCAGATTTCAGTTTCAGGTATGCATCTTGCTGTGACTCTGCGCAATGTCCAGTTACATGTTTATTTATTATGGCCATAGCAGTAATGTAATAGCTTTATTTACGGTTAGTTATGAAACTGCATTGATTGAATGAAGATGTCATCTTCATTATGTTTTATTTGTGAGGAAAGTACTTCCGGAGTGTCCGACCTTGTTGCAGCAGAGCTAGGTACCATGGCAGTAGCAGTAAAAAATATTTCAAACTTCTACTAACACAAAGCACCAGAGAACGACCTGAATGTGATGAAGTGACGGCTGCTATAGATTTCATATGTGACTACATGGAGGAATATGAAGAGCAATACCAATTCACTCAGCAACATTTCAGAAGCTAGGCTACTCAGGGTATATTCCAACAACCAACAATCAGGAAAAGACGTAATGAAAGATATGGGTAAGAAATAATTTGGGTGCGATGTGGCAATCAATTTAAGAAAACAAATGTTTCCAAAATACCGGCTGTACCATTTTATCTGATCATTGGTATGAAGCCAGGAAACCCAACAAACAAGAAGAGGATCTTCGAGTAGTGGATGAGTCCGAAGCCATCATCCGTGAGGATATCAGATCATTAAGCAGTCTGATCGAGGTTTGGATAGTTTGGGAGGTCTCTGTGAAAAAAAATTCAATATTGCTGCTCTACCATCTACCGAGGAAGCTGCTTGTCAGCATTCGTATCGAGCATATTTCCAAATCCAACAGTGGATTGTTCACAACCTCAATCCATTGAATTGGGGTTGGAAGGCTTTGAAATTCGACTATTGGCCACTAACTTTGATTGAGAAAGCAGCACCAGAGGAACTTCTGAACTCAGTTTTCTGCAATTGTCCCAAAAGTTGCCAAAGCGGTTGTAGTTGTCGGAAGAGTGGCATGAAATGCACAACCATTTGTAAGAACTGCAAAGGGAACTCTTGACTAAACTCTACTACTGACGATGACGAGATTTTGCAGAACATCATCAGTAATGACGTTGACGTGAATGAGCTAGCCTGATGATCCCAAAGAAGCTGATCAAGAGTATGATTATCGAGAAGACGACTATGAGGATAAGGGCTGTAAGGACAAGGACTCTGGTCTGCTAGCCCCTAAACGGCCTAGACCTTGCAATCAATAATATTATACCAAATTTTATCCGACTAACTTTCATTTGAGAAAATGCTTGCATACTTATGTTCATATTAATGTTTCAGCGAATGGCTTCTATGTATAGCTTTTGTATTGTTGTTTAGCACGTCAGCTATTTGTTGAACTTGTCTGTTTAACAGTTGAACAGTTTCATTTGATACCTACATAAAATAAACAGGTACTTTTACAGCATAAAATTAGATATCCTGCTGAAATTCATTGGGTTTTGTGTCTAGACATGGCTTTTTTAATCAATTGTTAACCGATTTTTGAAGGTGATACACTTTTTCGACACAGAATTTAATGCTCTACAATTTATCTGCAGGTAATGTTTTCTTTTGGAAGCGTACTTTGCGAGTTATTGGCAAAAAACCGAAAAACGTCCGAATATTTGTCAGTTTTTTGGGGATTGTGGGTAACGCAGACCTCGGAAATTGGGGCAAACTTAAACTATTCAATTTAAGAGTAAAACAAATCGTTTAGAACAATTTCCAGCTTTCCTCTAATTATTTCGAACCAAAAGTCTAATTTCCCTGGCCTATTCTCTAAAATTATACGTTTAGAATAGAACAATTGCAAGAATATAATCCTAATTAGCATCTTAAACTGCATTAGAATCTTTAATATATTTTAATATTAAAATTAAGACAAATAAGAATTTGTTTCGTTTAAGACATTTGTCAGGAACCGTCTTACGGAAGGATTTCTTATAACTGATTTCTCTAAAATTGTAACTTTAGAATGGAACAATTGCAAGTATATAATTCAAATAAATATGAAAATCTATGGATTAGAATTATTGGAATTTATTGATAATATTTTCTTTTCTTTCATTCAACGGTTATAATGTCGATTATCTCATCGAAACGGTACAAAGATCCCAATTTGGTTTCCATTTATATATTCTCCAATTAGAACCAGTAAATGTTGCCCAAATTAGTAAATGCAGTAAGTGGTACCTAGATTGATATTTCCCATGACATTTTACACACGTGACGTTCGAACGCGCACTGGACGCGGTACACTATAAAGTTCTAGGTATAGGCTATATATACCGGAAGCTGAGCCCAAAATAATGATAGGAAATTAAGGGACTTATATGGGTCCTAATCGTGTACCTACTATAAACATTCAGTGACATCATGCAACTTGTCGCATGCGTGACCTATGATAGAGTTTACGCACATCTACGTGCACTTGACGTATCGCGTGTGCCAATGATGCTAATGACAATGTTAGTGCACGTGTTGCCTTTCGTGCACATCAATCGGACGCCATTTTGATGCACCATCAACCAACACAAACCATCTCTGAAAACTATCAATTCCCATCCCGCAAACCTATCACCGCGATACGGGATAACAAATAGGCCTATTTATGTCTAATTCCAACAAAACATATATATATAAATGAATATAATTTTGGTTATATATATAGTTTAATATTAAAAGTTATTCCACTTATAATGAATTAAATTAATTATATAATTTTGACAGTGATGTCACATAAATATAGGCCTATATTTGTGTTGATATTGACAAAGTAGGTTGGTACCCTTGTGACTTATCCATGCAATATAGACACTGCACGCAATGGATCAAAATGCTCGTCAAAGTGACGTGTTTACTTATAAGGGCCGAAACTGACACAAGTGCAACATGTCATCATTTACATATTGATTTCCAAACAAACAAGGGGAATCAATTAGGCCTATTTATATATAAAAAATTCCCATTTTAATAAAATAACAGGATTTCGATTTTCATCGGGCCTTTTTACAAAATCTAAAACTTTCTTTTATATAAATAGGCCTAATATAAATAAATAAGATAAAATAATTTCTGTATTTTAAAGATGGAATTTAATATCTATCAATATACCCTATCACAGTTCAATTTATAAATTATTATATATAATAAAACTTTTTATTTCTATTATTTTTTCTTATTCCAAATTTTGAATTTCCTTAAATTAAGTTACTTAAAAAATTAACAATACATATATGTTGACAATGTAAGACAAGAAATCTGTAAACACAGGCTGCACAAATATTTTAAAATAATATATTTTACTATATCTAATATTACGTAGTATTATTTTAAATAATTTTCACAATTTTTAGTTTCAATTATAAAATTTCTCTAAGTTTTTGTTGCACAATTAAATTACACAGAGATTTTTTGTAACTTGCACAAATATAGGCCTAACAATTTATTTTACATCAAACTAAAAATATAAATCACTTTTAAGTTTATAAACTACGCATTCACATTAACTCCTTAATAGTTTAATGGAAATATATAACAATTAATCATGCAGCGTGCACTATAGAGCATTTTTAAAATAAGCCTAACACAAAGAAATGGGGGAAAATGGCGGCGAAATAATAATGAAAATTACGAAATAGGCTTAATTATTTTACCCGAATGTATAGTGGAAACTAATTTAACTATAAATAGAGATATGACATATTTACCTTTGTAATATAGTTCTATTTTGTTGTAGGTTAGAATATCCGTGCCGCCTGGGGGCAAAAAAGCGTACTAAATAGGCTTATATTTTTGGAGTGGTGTTTTAGGCCTAACTGATGGATGGCAACCCCCTTTGTGAGCACTGGTGCTTTTCGGTGGTCAACGTCGTGTCAGAGTGAGCATCAACTATCATCATCCTCATCACCTTTGGTAACGCCTCCTGATGGCCAAATTTTCGTCAAAGGGCGTGGCTACTACAGCGAGGGGGCGTGGCTTGGGCCGTGACGTGCGGAAAGCCACGCCCACACAACGTTTATCCACTTACATGCTCTCCTTTCAATTCTCTTTTTACTCTCAATTTTTTCAAGCAATTTACCCATGTAATTTCCAATTCAAATAAAAAAGTTCTGCATAATTCTGCATAGTTCGATCGGCAATAATTTGTAAAATCATAATTTAAATTTTAAAATATTCCTATACTAATATAAATTTAACAAAAATGTCTTAAATTAATTCATTCTTGTATAAATAATTTATAATTTTCATTTCCAAAAAAAAAACTACAAAAAAAAACATTTTATGGATTTATTCTAAAAATCTGTTTAATAATATTGTAAAAATTCACCAACTAATAAATCGAACAAAAATGTCTTAAATTAATTGTCTTTTATGTTAATGTGCAGTAAATCTTGCAGAATATATGCAGAAATCCCCACATTTATTTTTAAATATAGGCCTATAGACCTATTTTATTTTCCATAATTATATTTTGTGATATATAAATTTACTATTTTCCGATTTTGAATTATTTATTAATATTTGTGTACTAATAAACATATTTTGCAGAAACAAATTTATAACATAATTTAATATATAGTATAATATAATATCATAGAATATTATGACAAAATATTTAATAATAAGTAATTTCTGCACTATGTTCAACAATGACATTTTGAAGGAAACGTATTATTAAAAATATTGGAATTTCAATAACTAATTCTGCAAACATTCTGCAGATAATTTCTTAAAAGAATATCCTGTTATCAGCATTAAATTGATGTGCTGTTAGCAGTTTGAAACACGTTCAGATAAAAGGTGTCACTTCTCCCGCAGACATCTCACTTAATCAATATTCTGCTTCACGATTGGTCCTTTTTGTTGCCCGTTAGCCAATGAAATAGCAGCGTGTTTTTGGGCTCCGCCCACATCGTATGAAAAGAGACACACAGGCAACGAAAAGTCTATGACATTTTTCCATACTTGGCACATGTTTTTTTTTTTTTTTTTTTTTTTTCAGGTGCGTGTGCAACCATCTGCAATTTCCTTTTTGGATTGGATCGAAATTCGAGACATGACCTATTCAATAGGCCTAAATAGGCTTGCAAGCATAATACAGTGCGCATGCGTTGCTCATTAAATGAACTATCGCCTAATTCATCCACTCTTTCTATCCATATATCGACTCCAAAGTTACAAATTTTTAGATTACCTAATACAATACAATTTAATATAATGAGGGGAAAATTATTTTTTTAATGAACAAATATTTTTGGCAAAATTCAAAAATTTACTAGTATCGATACGTACCGGTACGTATCGATACATACCGGTACGTACCGATTATCAGCCAAAAACAACATTTGACATTATAGCAGCAAGAGATCAAATATAGTTGAGCACAAAATGTTGTTTCTTTTGTTGTACGTATTTCAGTATGCATTGTAATCAATACGTATCGATACATACCGGTACGTATCGATAAGTATCAGTGTATCAGTTAAAAACTACTAATGTGACATTCGCATTGAAAAATGAAAATTAATAAGGCCAAAATGTTTATTCTTTTGTAGCATTTTAGTATGCATTGTAATCGATACGTATCGATACATACCGGTACGTATCGAGAAGTATCGATGCACCAGTGAAAAACCACAAACGTGACATTCACGCCAGGAAATGAAATATTTTTATTATTTGGTCTCTTTTCCGTATGCATTGCAATAGATACGTATTGATACATACCGGTACGTATCGAGAAGTACCGGTACGTATCGGTGTATCAGTCAAAACCACACATACAGTATGTGACATTTGCAGAAAGAAATGAAGAAAAAAAAGCACAAAATGTTCATTTGTTGATTTCATTTCAGTTTGCACTTCAATAGATACGTACCGATACATAGCGATATAAGTACCGATAAGTACCGGTGCGTACCGTTGTATCAATCACAATCATTTGTTGCAAGATATATGCAATATACATAATTGCATGGACAGAAAATGCTTTTTATTTAGTCCCAATTTTAGCATGCACTGCCATCGATACGTATCGATACACACCGGTACGTATCGGTTAATACCGGTACTCATCTGTATAAATAAATCAAAAACCATATTTTACATTCGCAGCTAGAAATGCAATATAATTAGGCAAAATAATTAAATTAAAAAGATTGCCTTTCATTCCATACATGCATTGCAATAAACACGTATCAATACATACCGGTATTTAACGATACATACCGGTATAAGTATCGATTTATAATTTGAAGCTTTTTGCCGCTTTTTGCATAGGAAACAAATTATAAGTGCAATCAAAATATCATCATATAATATTGTAATAGTAGTACAGTATATCGATACGTACCGATACATACCGGTATTACAACTCCGCCATTGTTAAGCAAAATTATGAAGAGTGTATACAGGTGCAGCCCTTCACAGATTTCTCTATTTCCAATCCAAATTACTTCATTAAAAACTGCATATACATATAGGCCCTATTTGGATAAAGGTCCCATACGGATAAAGGTCCCAATCACACCCATTTATTGAAAGGGCCGTATACAGTGATCGTCACGCATGCGAAGCCCTATGCAGCGTGTATAACAGCGCGATCGCTGATAAGTGACAATGCGGCATAATCGATTAATCGCCCATTGGCAAAGGGCCAAATTGAATAATTTCCATGGGGAATAAACTGCTTTCTATGTGTTCGTGAAAAGGGATGATCGGGTAAGGGCCGAAAAACCTGCGGCAAATATTTGATATACCGAATTCATTTTCACGCTGCGATGCAACGCGGCTCCCTAAGGACCCTAATCACGGTCCATACGGTTTTGTCCCAACCTCACACACATTATACACTAGTTTGATTTTTAAATCCCCTTCAAAACAATGTATTGAACTGCCCAATATGCTCAGTCTATTGATTTTTCCAAGCTGCCGTAAATAATGGATAACGTGCGCTTCGCTGTTTTTTAACGTATAGTACTTTATATTTACTATTTCAAAAAACCAATAAATGTACATTGAAGTGATATTTTTAACTTTAAAAAAAATAATTTCATTTCTATAATTTGTAATTACTAATACAGTGAAACCTGTGTATGTTGGCCATTCACGGTTACAATTAAATGTGGTCAACTTATCAGGCTTAAAAAGTGCAGGTTTAATTAAATGTAGGCAACTTATGTTCTAAAAAATGTGGTCAACTTATCAGGTTTAAACAAACTGTGGTCAACTTATCAGGGTTAAACAAACTGTGGTCAACTTATCAGGGTTAAACCAACTGTGGTCAACTTATCAGGGTTAAACAAACTGTGGTCAACTTATGAGGGTTAAACAAACTGGTCAACTTATCAGGATTAAACAAACTGTGGTCAACTTATGAGGGTTAAACAAACTGTGGTCAACTTATGAGGGTTAAACAAACTGGTCAACTAATCAGGATTAAACAAACTGTGGTCAACTTATGAGGGTTAAACAAACTGTGGTCAACTTATCAGGGTTAAGCAAACTGTGGTCAACTTATCAGGGCTAAACAAACTGTGGTCAAGATTGCAGATTTAAAAAATGCGGTCAACTTATACAGTTTAAACAAAACGTAGTCAGCTTATCTGCAGGTTTTATTAAAATAAGGTCAACTTATCAGATTTAATTAAAATGTGGTCAAGATTTCAGATTTAAAAAATCCGGCCAACTTATGAGGTTTAAATAAAATGTAGTCAACTTATCAGATTTAAAAAATGCGGTCAACTTATCAAGTTTCAATAAAAGTCAGCGTACTATAAAACGCGATCAAAATTCAAGTTAATTAACGCAGGTGGTCAAGTTACAGAAGTTCACCCTTACATAAAACACATTACAGTCAACTATGTCAGGTGGTCAACTTGACAGGTTTCACTACGTTTAATAATTCGTTTCGGAGTTGTCCGCAACTCCCAATCCGATAGCTCGCGTACGTTCGGTGTAATCAGAAAACCTTCAATAACTCCCATTTGAAATATTGCTTATATCGATATTCTTATTTGTTTGTATCAGTACCAGTATAGTAATGATAGAATCTGATTAGAGGTAGTACCTATATAAAGCCTAGAGGAAATAAATCGGGGAAATTTTGCCGGCGCGCTGCGCCGGCACATCATCTGTCCCCATGTCATTGATTACCAATTGATTTTTTCTCATTCTATATCGCTCTATGTGTGATATATGATTGGTGGCAGCCTGTCGTGGAGATGGTGTTCAGGTTCAAGAGGCCCTTAAGACGATTTGCCAGTTGTGATTGGCGCCTCGCTCCCTCCTTTTTTTCTCTCTCACTCTCTCGATATATCCCATCTCTGTTTACATTTGGGAAACCTTTCACCAAAACCGCCCAATAAGCTGATTTGCTCGATCCTAGCTGGGATCCAATCAATCGGTCCCCTCCTTTTCCAAACCCGATTCCAACGTGGAACGACGCCGCGTGGGTTTCCCTCCCGCTCCGCGTTTGCCCAATTGACCCAACGCTGAAGGCGAACCGAAGGAAATGGGCAATTATTCGACTACCGATATGGCCGAAACCAATAAATGATCCATTTATTTACAGATTCACATCGAAGCGGAAGATGTAATACGCGGGTCTTGTCGAAAGCCCATTGTTTCGATTCGGGACTGCATGAATCGCGCTTAAATAAGTAGCTGAGTGTGCTGTAGAAGACGAAATATGAAAAGACATGTGCTGTATCGATTACGTACCGGTACATCGCCGGTATTGCATCGATACAGCATCGGTACAGTATCGATACAATGTCAAAGGCCGACTGTTTCAATTCAGATTTGCAAAAATTACGCACAAATAAGTAGTTAGGTTATTTTTGAAGACAAAATATTAAAATACCGGTATATTATCGATTACATACCGGTACATGACCGGTATAACATCGATACCGTATCGATATAATGTCAAAACCTGCATGTTTGTATTCAGATTTGCATGAACAATGCTCAAATATATGGATGTGTTATTTTTTTAAAACGAAATATGAAAATACCGGTGCAGCATGGATTGCATACCGGTATCGTATCGATAACATACCGGTACATGGCCGGTATTACATCGATACAATGTTAAAAGCGTGAATCACACTCAAATATTAAGTAGAAGTGTTCTGTGTTGCTGTTGAAAAAAGATAAAATACCTGTATCGTATCGACTTCATACCAATATAGTATCGGTACTGTATCGATTGTGTACCGGTACAGAACAAATCCTATTTCAATCGATTCCAATCCTTGTTCCAATATTCCAATCATTGATTCCAATACTAAATCACCAAGTATATAATGGAATGCGAACATAAAAATACCGGTATTAGTACCGATTATGTATCGGTTTAATACCGGTACGTACCTAATACCCCACCCACAAATGTATTTTTACAATGTTAATCTGCGCACAAGTAAAAACGTTGAAAATATTGAATCATATCGATAATATCAACGTATCGTTTTTATACGCACAATACCGATTAAGTATCGTTTTGCACCGGTACAGTATCGTTATAAAATACCGGTATGACAATTGAAAAGTTTTCTTCTTCAAATTAATGAAAAACAATGGTTAATTACTTACCGTATAAGCAAGAAAAATTAAAAGACTTTAATTAAGGCTCGATATCGATACTGTACCGGTATTGTATCGAATCAATACCGGTATTTCCTCACTATGGGTAACTCGAGGGGTGATTCACTTGGGAAATCATGTGTACACTTCGTGAGAAATCACTATGAAATCTTTGTGAAATCAGTGAAATCTTTGGGAAATCAGTGAAATCCTTGGAAAATCATGTGAAATGTTAGGGAAATCATGTGAAATCCTAGGGAAATCATGTGAAATCCCATGAAATCCCGGAGTAATCTTAGGAAAATTCTGTAAAATCCTAGGGAAATCCAATGAAATCCTAGGGAAATCAGTGAAATCCTAGGGAAATCATGTGAAATCACATAAAATCCCAAGGAAATCACGTGAAATCATGTGGTCGGGAAATCATGTGTACACTTTTTCACATAGTGAATCACCCCTTGGTGTAACTATGTACAAATTACGAATGTTATTGGACCATAATCGCGGCTTAATATGCGCGGGTATTTCGTGTAACTTGCTTAGGACCGAATTGTAGATTTTGAAGTAAGGGCCACTGGGAATTAGGCCCATACCCAAGTATTTGCTGGGAATTTGTGTGCCTACCAACTGGTTTGTAAATACCACTCTTCAGAAAGTTCTACTTCATGAAAAGCTACTTATCTTCTTGGGGCCGATTGGCATTTGCCGCTCACATGGCCCAAAATGGCGGCACGTTGCTCTGTTGAGAGAGAGAGAGAGATAGATGAAAGGGCTCTTTGGGGCCTTTTGCCCCAGAATTAAGCCCCGTACACGCTACACTGACTCGACTACATGTACACGTGTAAGTCGGGACCGCGCGGCCGGCTAAAGGGCCCTTTCAGTGTTTCAGGGCCCTTTTACCTATATATCTATATAGCTACCAACCTGCCCAATATATAAAGATGCAAAGGGCCCATTGGCAATAGAAAACGCGACGTGGGTCCTTTTGTGGTCAATGTTGTATGCATGCAAGCATAGGGCACGTTCAGTACACTTGGGTTCGTCTCAAAGGGCCTCTTGGGCCGATTAAAGGTTTAAGTCCTTGGATTAGTCCAATAGGGCCGATTCGGACATCTTTTTTTCTCTTTCTAACCCAACCCTAAACATTGTGTTATAAAAATTAACAGAAACCAATGAATATATACAGTGGAACCTGTCTGTGGCGGAAAGTTTGTTGATTCCACCATAGACAGGTTCCACTTATTAGTAAATATATTGGTTATTTTATTGTACAAATATTTTTTTTCTGCACAGATGTGTGAAGAGAGCCGAGTTTCTTCAAGCGACATAATAAGCCCTTTGAAAGCAGGTTAGGGCCATTTACCTGTGCAGCTTGGGTTACAGTGACTCTGTGGTCCCCAAGTCACCAAACTACTATCCAATTACAAGGTTGGTAACTTGATATAGTGTCAAAGTAACTTGATATACTCCAAATAAGCTACATTTTAACATTATTTCCTAAATAAAACACTAAAAAAAGTAAAAAAAATTACAAATAAACAAATGCAGTGAAACCTGTCTAATGTGAAACTGTCTATTGTAATAACTGTCTATTGTTGTAAATGTCTAAGGTGGAAAAATTAATTTTTTAGGACCAGAGACAAGTGTTACATTTTGTTTTTGTTTTTTTTTAAAAACCTAATGCTGGAAAACCTGTCTATGGTGGAAACCTGTCTATTGTAGTAACTTGTCACTGGTGGAAAAATTGAATTTTTTAGGACTAAAAAAGTCCTATAGGTTTTTTAAAAAAAAAAAAAAAAAAAGAAGACCTCTTTATGCTGGAAAACCTGTCTATGCTGGAAAACCTGTCTATGCTGGAAACCCGTCTATGGTTGTAAACTGTCTATTGTAGTAGCTGTCTATGGTGGAATACCTCTCTATGCTGGAAAACCTGTCTATAGTGGAAACCTGCCTATGGTGAAACTGTCAATTGTTGCAACAGTAAATGGTGGCAAAATTTCATTTTTTTGTTGTTGTTTTGTTTGTAAAAACCTAACTGTGCTGGAAAACCTGCCTATGGTGGAAAGTTTTACCGGTCCCTTGACATATTCCACCATGGATATGTTTTACTGTATAACCAAAATAAACAAGTATTTATTTTTGGTTATAACTTATTTAAAATGAAATACAACATTTGGAACCTGTTAAAGCTGGAATATATATATTCGCTATTTCCGGCTTTGAAAGGTTTCTCTTTCACTGTGTAGTTTGTTTATAACTGACTGTTACTTCACATGGTATAAATAATATTAAATAAATACGTAAAATTTTTCAGTTAAAGCAAATACCGAATAACGCCGCAAAAAGCAAAATCTGCGGTGGCGCCATCTATCGGACGAATCGGTCACTAATGTACGCGGTAGCGTTCACCCGAATGAAACGTTCTTCAGCCAGAGCGCTTTAACAATTTTTTTCCTACTGTGTGTTGGCTTTTTTAAAGCAGGTCCGCATATGTCCACCCACGTAGCCGAGGTTCTTGAAATTCTTCAATTGAATTCCTTATCCAATCAGCATTCAGCACATTCATCTCAAAAATATCGCATTTTCTACACGAAGAATTTCCACCATTTCAACTAAAAATATGAAAAATCAACGTTAAAAACAACACAAAAACATACATAACATCTAAAATAATCAGTAAAGATAATTAAATGTTGAATTATTGAAGTAAAATGGGAATATAATGCGTAATAACCTTGACTTTGCCTTGATTTATGGTGGTTAGGCTTAAGTACGAACGTCTTATGATCTTAAAATAAGCCATTTCGAACGAAAAATAGCCGTTAACTACACTGAAAAACATTCATCGATGTTTGATCTTCGTCAATAATCACTTTGGAGATCATATATGTTAAGTTTTTATCCGTAATTATGAAGCGATCGATCGAAACAGTCGACCCGCGTTGAACACGAAGCGGGGAAAAAATGGCGGCGGCCACCTCCGACGATGAAATTGATTGGTTGCGTCAATTTCAAACTGCGAAACTCGATTGGCTGTTTCGTTCGCGGACCCGCAGCTGCAAACTAAATATGAAATATCAATCATGGCATCAAAATAATACTCAATCCGTCGATATCATTAATCCCAGCATTAATTATTATGAAAATACAAGCGTTGATTTGATATTTCTTGTTTTTTTGAATTTAGGGAATCGGAACTAAAATGTAGATATGCGGATCGCAAAAATTACGATCCGCTTCTCGTTTTCGCACGCAAATACCGATCGCTGCCACCAGGGTGGCTACTAATATTGGAGTTATTGTACTGTCACTGATATATAGTTGTTTACAACATAATTATGTAGAAATAGTGGTTAAAAATGTAGCCGAACTTACTGCTTTAAAAATAGCGCCATCTGGTGGTATAATTGTCCCTATATATAGTAAACCATAGTAAACGCGGCATTGCAGATTGTACCCCATACATGAAAGACAAATTAATGCTTCTATTTCTGTCCTTATTATAGTTATTAAAACCAAATTTAGAAACGATATCTTCCAGATTGGGGTGAATGCACTTCATTTGTTTCCTTATTTGGATTGATTTTGCAATCTTTATAATATTATATCCATGCATATTTATATATTAAAATCTGAAATTAGTCCATGTGGTTCCAATTTCCTAGTCCAAAACAATATATAAGCTGCTAGTTTCAGTTGAAATTTTCATTGCCAAAGTGAAGGTCTTCGAGATACAACAGTACAACTCTTTGTCAGCAAAATCCAAGATGGCCGCCGTTTTGATTTTCATCGCAGCTTTTGTTTCCTTCAGTGTACTGCAATCCAATGGTAAATATCTGTTATTATACTATACAAAATATATGTTAAATGTTAATTCTTTAAATTATACTTATATTTCAGCATACAAATTGGAACATACCACTGATGTCCCCGATTCGACAGAAGGACCATTTACCCAAACACCAAATATAACTGCAGACACAAGACAACCAATTATTGACCCATGTTTTGATAAGACATGCAAAGTAAATTACTAATCATTTCTATACATAAATATCTTAATATTGAAATTTATCGTTTGTTTCTAATTTACAGTTTAGTACCTGTGGTTTTCACCAACACTGCGTTCTCGTGAGACCTACGTTGTGTATTGTACTAATATGTTGCCCAGTACCTACCTGTGTGCCGAATTGATCTCATCTCCAATTACAGCAGAAATATATTTGCTATTCAATTGTATTTTGTATAACCATTATTTTCATGAATATATTGCAAATAAA
>JAQIWR010000976.1:0-15858 GCA_034695945.1 Glomeris hexasticha
TTCCAGTAATTCTGGGTGCCCTTTTTGAATATTTATGTGAGCAAACTCATGGTACAATCCATCTTCTGCAAGATGCTTGCTGGTTTTGTGAAATCCATATTGATTTAAGTAACGGGAAAAAGTGGAAATTTTTTAAACGAAAATACATTTTCATTGTACAATATGTTTGGCATAAGGGTAACATTTATAAGAAATTTTTTTCCATCTGCACTCCAGTGTGCAACATTGTTCTCTCCGTCCACACTTTCCCATACTGCGCGCAGGAATAATCTTGCTTTATTTCTTGGTTTGTTCCAGCCACATCTATTGGGTCGTTCCGGCCACATCTTTTGGGTCGTTGCGGCCACATCTCTTGGTTCGTTGCGGCCACATGTCTTTGGTCGTTGCGGCCACATGCCTTGGGTCGTTGCGGGCACATCTCTTGGGCCGTTGTTGCCACATCTCTTGGGTCCATTCAATTCACCCGCCTTTGCCCTTCTGATACAATGACCACAGCCACAGGACTCCATCCCTTTGGTACGGTTTGAGTTCGACTGCGATTTTAGGGTTGATTACATATTGGCTTTCAGTAGAGTCTTCTTCATCATTCACACTTTTATCTTCAATATGGAGGATGATTGTTTCACCAGCACCCGGAATAAGTTAGGCTGTTTAAACATCACCTTCACGCAAGATTTCAAGGTTTAAACGTGTTAACGTCGACCTCTGCGCGTCTCCTTCCGCGGTGACCTTACCCCAATGGCGTGAAGCTCAGGAATGGTGTACCCCGCCAACCAATCTGTGTCGTCGACGTCGCAGTCTTTCGCCGGACACTTGGTGTTGGACACGTTGACGGCGTGCACGAACAGAACACTCATCTGCTTGTCCTTGTTGTCTGCACTATGTCTTGCGCACGGTGGGTCCGTGATTTATAAGTGCACCTGAATCAGTCGCGTTTACCGCATACCCAGAACTTTTGCGCACGTGCGCGTATACGTACTGTCGTTACCGATGGTCATCGCATTCAGTATCCCGGTCACCGTTACAATATCCCCTATTGTACACGTGTCCACTTGGAAGGGATCAGGAAACGTGTCAGTCAGGCACCGGCAACGGTATAGTCACGCACAAAAATACGAGGCTGCGCCCCACACATGACACGTACCAAGATCTGCAGTAAGTTCGCAGTCAACGGTGCGTAGGATCCTTCCGTATTCGGAAACACTGTCGGATAGTTCTGTGAAATGTCACATTGTGTCTTATTTTCGAATTATACCGGAAACTTTAATGCCTTCGCTTACCGTACGTTTTGCCAATCAACCACCCACAAGGCGACGTCCTAGCAAACTTCCGGCTTGAAATGTTGACCGTTGCACCCTGTTTCTGCGCACTGTTCAACGCCAAAACGTTATGGCTTGAGCACACCATCGGTTGTATTGCCGTCAAACCACTCTTATATACGTACAGTGGTCGGCTTGGCGTAATTCCCGCCCGGTTGCGGAAAGCCCTGTCCATTTCAGTTACGTTATTAATACTGCCAACGTTTGCCGCACCTTAACTACTGCAACTGCACTTTATAACTTTAACCTGTATATTTTCGCAAGCGTTGCAAGAAAATGCCATCCTCAAACACAGCGGTTTGCAATTCCCAACTCGGGGTATCGTACCTTTGGCGGCGATTAATTTGCCTACGTAAATAAATAAACGGACCGCAACGATCATTAATGATGACTTACATATGCGTATTTATGGCGTTGTTATTGATGGGAACACAATACTACCGTGGTTACTTGTCTTCAAGTCCAAGTAAGGAGTGAAGGTGTCGTACCCGTCGACCCGCGCACTTACGTACGGAACGGTTTCCACGTTCGCGCGACCAACATTTTCGGGTCTAGCACTGAGCACCTGGAAACGTAATCGATATGCGATCGACTCCCGCGTAACTAAACGGTTGTACCGCACGAACACCAGTTTCGTTTTGTTAAAAAAACAAACAAATAATCTCACGCGGTGCATTGCAAGACCGATGCAACTGAGAACTTTTTCTGGAGAATCCAGCAGCTCATCTTTAAACGTTGGCCAGTTGGTTGCCAACTCTTGAGTAAAACGGGAAACGGCACATGTCGGGGATGTAGCAGCAATTATACGATTATTATTACAACTTGCCTTCGTTCTCAATCAACCGTGCGTAGTCGATCGTGAAGGATGATTTCAATATTATTTCCGTCTGAGGCAATACGGAACACAGAAAATGTTTACCATAACGTTACAATTACTTTGTGTCTTTTTAAATTGTAAAACAACTGTGAAAGAACATTACTTACTACAATATTCCCTGTTAGCGCCCATCTAAGACAATACTTCTTGAAGGCTCTGACTTTGTCAACGGTCACCGAACGGCCATCGTTGTAGGCTGAAAAGTACGTAGAATGCGCATCGCACAAACATTACGTTCCAGATTTCATTATCGCAATTACACAACAATACGTTTAATATACAAATGTTTATCAGGTAGGTAGACGTTCTATGCTTCGTATGGGTTATGATTCGTACTAGGCGGCATTCTGCTTTGCAGTTGGTTTTGAGGAGGAGTTGGTGATTTGCCCCCCACCGGTTCACATCCGCCATCTGGGAAAAACCGATTGATCCCATTAGTTGTAATGTGATTCATTTGTTGAGAAACGTGGTCGAAAGGTGGTGCCAACAACCAACAGTCAAAACAGTCCCTGCGTACTGTTAACGGTAGCGACAACTGAAAATTGAACGCCGCCATGTGTTCTCCCCAAAGTTTATTTCGTGAATTCGGCCGCAGAACCAGTTGTCACAGTTAGGTGATGGTTTTTTAATTTGTTTACTTTTCTGTAAATAAAAACCTTCCGAGAACGTTAAGCAGCTGGCAATCGGTACATGTCCAACATTTTGGTTGGTAAAGATTCTGACCATTAGGACACTTTCCATCAATGTGGTGCGCTGATCGGCCATCAAGGCCTGCGCTCTATTCCAGCATAACAGGTTGGAATTTGGAATTACGGCTAAAGGATTTTAGGCCTACACCATGGCGGGAGATCCCATTAAGGGTTAAAATCTGCTACTACCCCTACCTGTAAGTCACCGTTTGTTTGTAATAACGCGATGGCTGGTGATGGTACTGTTTTGTAGAGAATATTGTTATTTGGTCCCACTCTTGCCAAAAGAACCTTGAAACCAATAGTCATCATGTTCGTCAGTTGTGCTTGGAGAGATAGATGGAACTCACGTCCAGACGAGTATGTAATGTCACCCGATCCAATAAGATACAAGTGGATATCAGTTGAGAGAAATTACTCGAAGGCGAGCGCAGCCTCAAGCCTTGTGTTTTCAATTATGTGTAATCCTCTCGATGATAGTACATTAAACAACATTCGCCAGAGTGCTATTACGCAGTAATACTGAAAAGCCCCAAACAAGATGTATTTCTTAAGGCCTCTATCTACGGTGCACTGCACGATGTAGGATGTGCGGATGATTTTATTGTACTGAGAATAGTCAAATTGAAAGTTGCGCTCTCTCTGCCCTTCCACCATCCCTGACACTCCCTCTATCGTAAGTAGGTCGTTTCTGGTGAACTCACCTTTGTTACCGATTTCGGCTCTAAACTCGGTTCTCTGTCAGGCGTTCATTTTACTTCCTTAAAAGAAGAAGCTGTCTTACGTGTTTTCAGCAGCTGGCTGGGCATCTTGTTGAGGTGTCACGAGAGTAGACGGAACGAAGGTTATTGTTATTTGGTCCCACTCTTCCAAAATACCCTTGAAACTCATAGGTCATCATGTTCGTCAGTTGTGCTTGGAGATAAGTGAGAGGTTGCAAGTTTGAGTGCAACAGCTGTTGTACTTAATTGAAGATTTGCAGCAACAGCAGCAAGTACCAAAACGGACTGGTCTTCATTTGTAGCAGTTCTCGGTTTTCCAGGATGCAAAACTACCAGATAACAATTTTTCTAAATGTGCATCAAGCAGGATGCCTCACATTGAGGTACCATTGTTCATACAATCGAGTAGCAGCACTGATGTTTTGGTGGCTTTCACCGAAGCATAGTATTATGTTCACAAGCTCAATTGTTGTGTAAGCAGCCATTGCTACAGCTTAGACTGGCAAATGTGACATTATATCGTGCATTAGTACATTTCTTGTTAGGTGCAATTGCATACAGTACTTGTGGTCAACACGTTAAGAACTGTTTGTATGACCTTTGTTATACGACATTATTCAGTCACAATTCCAGTTCCATAATTCTATTTTGTTGCTTTCCTGGAATCACCAGCAAGTACTTTGGTATGACATGCAATAACGATTAAGCAGTGGTACTTCTGGCATTCTACGGTTGTGCATGTGTTTCCTTTACAATTTTGTTTTTGCATTCACATGGTTATTAAAAATTGCAGTTCCACTACATTTTACGTGCTCTTCAACTTCGTAATTGCATTTGAGGGTCTACCTTTCACGGTTAAAAAGTTACATTTTCAATGACCTTGAAGGCAAGGTCAAATTTGTTGCTACCATTAAATTCCTCATCCTTGCTTTCCTATGCTGTCCCAAAACCACATTTCACTAACACGCATATTTTGTGATCTATGGGGGCGGTTTGGGACATTGATACACCCTGTATAGTGCCTTGCCTTGTAAAGAATGTACAAGTGTCACTGCCTCCAAACAGATATTTTGTTCTTGGATCTCGTGTAGCCTCTTTTGTAATATTAATACCTCAGCTGATTGACTGTTGCAGTCAGAATTGGATTGTGTTAAAAATATCTTTACGGAAACTGCTGATTGGATATTAGAACTGGAAGGTCCAGGTTGTGATTGCATGTTACACAGGCTTTCCAATAAAATTTCCATTGACATAGCCGTGTATGCATCTGCTTTTGCCCGGTCTACTTCTTATCTCTCCTTCATGCGATTGTTGATCATTTTGGTCACATCTGATGTTTGGCTAAATAGAAGAATATCTGTTAGCAACACCAGTCAACCTTTATGGCAAACAATTCTATGATATATTTACATAATATAACACTTCACATAACTTATTTTACTACTCTGCAATTTCAATAATTATTTTAAAAAGGTTATAGATGATTGAGAAAATTTCTATCTTGTATATTTTAGCCCTTTATCTGCTGAATTGTTTTATTTTGATGCAATTTGCTGAATTTATTTGTGTATTTTCAAAACATTTTAAAGATTGTTAAGCATAAAATTCATCCTCAAATGTATTCTAATCTTTTTATGTCAATCATAAAATGTGTGGTCTCAAAAGTCCTGCCAGTTTATTGTAAATGCATGAATTACATGAAATCATGACAGCTTGCACATTTCATAAAAAAATTCATTTTCACACGCTTCTTTGCAACACGTGTCCATTTCATGTGTGGCAGGCCCGGATGGGCCACCACTTAAAAAGGGGTCTCTCATGTCAAGATCAATAATTAATGGTTATTTATTAGGGTAACAACGGTCGGCTGAGATATATTTACAAACACTTCAATAAATATAAATATAAAAGGTTAAGACCAATGAAGGCAACAAAGAGTTATCTGGTACCTGCCTGGCACCATGCTGGACTGAGGGTATCAAGGGCCCGAAAAGGGCGATGAACTAGAGCCATCAAAATGGCGAAAAAGGGCCACTGATTGGCGAGAATAACTTTACCCTGAATGATGATCCAGCATGGTCCAGGAGGTCCAGTAGAACGAACGATGTGACCACCTCCCTGTCCGGACAAGAAGTGGCAACCAGTCAGCCAAGCGGCTGGTTTAAATAGCAATCCAGAAATGGACCTTGAAACCCAAACATTCAGCAACACGCTGGTTACACAATAATTGCGCAACGAATGGTTACGCATAATTAATCGAACCGAGTGAACCCTGGCAACATGCCATTGTAAACAGAAGCACATGGTCAGCACATGGTGGCAATTAATAATAATGGGCTCGCCACACATGTATATGAAGTATCTTTTTATATTTGGTGATACTCATACCAACATTTTTGTTCCATTCACGCAGAACACTTTGCACTTTGTACAACGAGAATGTAGTCATGACTCAATTTTTCTTGATGCACATAATTCATATCAGGCTCGTTGTTTGACATATTCTGGCCAATGTAACCCTCGATTTTGCAAATGTATGTAATTGCTGACTGAAAACTTTTATTTATGTCACTTAGATGGAGGTGTAATTGTTAGGGTTCTCTTTATTTTCTGCCTTTAACTTTTGCAATAGTCATCCCATTTGTTAGTAACAATTGTGTTACCTGCCTTTTGTATTCAAGAACCCTTTCCAAACATTCACAATAAATTACATAAGAATTGACAAAGCCATTTCCAATGTGGCACAAAAAGCCTGTGACACCACTTTTTGACTTTTTTCTATCATATAAGTTTCCTCAATATGTCTGCTTTGTGTATACCTCTCATATGGGCGTTATAATCTCTGACAATTATTGGAGCCCGCACATCAATATTTGTTCTGTCTTTCTTTTTGAATGCTTTACATTTGTTGTTTCCCTGCCATGGTAGTTTGGTAGCATGTGAACACATCTGTTGTCCTTCCACTTGAAATAAGATATACTGTACACTCATCGCAGGTGATCACGTTGTGTTGATAATTTTTGTGATTTTTGCGATCATTTTGGAAGCTCCAATAATTTGGAGCCTCCGACAGCCCTGAACAGGCTTGGTTTTAAAAGGAAGGCTCTCCTTCTCATTGCATCTAATTGAAGGATATAACTATTACTGTATGAAACGCAAGCACCCCCCCCCCCTCCCCCCTTAATATTGAATTACCACGTTTTTCATCTAATTGTGAAAATTACCTTGTCAATTTTCAGATTAAGATTTGAACATGAAGCTAGTAGCTGAAATATGACATCTGAATACTTGTCAATGCTAAATAAAGTAAAGAGGGTGGAAGCCAATATTGAAACAGAGGGATTGTATACTAAATCCCAGCTAAACCTAAGACTAACTAGGCGGAGCATGCGCGTCACTGCAGCCAATAGCATTGAGTTATTCGGTATGTATCGATCAGTATCGATACAAGAGCTACTATTGTCTTGCCTAAAGCCCCGCCCTTGCTCCGCCTATTTAGTCTAAGGTTCAGCTGGGATTTAGTATAGATGATCCTAACTCGCAATTTATTCATATCAGCGGTTCTGTGTTGTTGACGACTTCAACTCCTTGAACAGACAGCTTGCATGTTGATTCTGCAATAATAGCATCTTCACTTTCCTTCAGAAGTGGGCTTGCAGATTGGTCTGCAGGGATCTCTGGCTGCAAAGCAGTATGCAATTTATTCACATGATTAACATATGGGTTGAACCGAAATCATTGATAATAAGATATTCTCACCAAGATAATGTTGAATAAACTTTCTTTAAAGTATTTTGGAATCCCCAATACCAAAGCACAGTGGGCGTCATTGTCTGGAAAACTATTTGAGTAATGAATAGTAAATTTAAATGAAATACAGATGCAATGCTTAGTTTTAGGTCACTGACCTGTCTTTTGTGATGAGAGATTACACCTGCTGCCCAAATCTTGCAGTATTCCGTGCAAGTTTGCGATGGCGTCTTGGAGCATGTGCGCATTCTGTGTCCGTGATATTTCTCTGATGAGCTGAAACATTTATGAAAACTGAGCATTTTAGTTCTAATTGGGAACCTGGTAGTAATAATGATGCAGCTTATCTGGGCACATTATGTACCTGCATTTGATCCCACACATAGGGATACTCATCTAAGCAATCATCTACACGCTTATTTTTGAAATCCCTCCGAGAAGCTGTAAATCCATTAATGCTTGCATGAACCATCTATTTTGCTTTTATCGGTTATGTTCTTGTTTAAGCCACCTGTAACAACCAGAGAAATGAGTACTTATACACAACATGACGATAGTTAAAATGTAAAAAGGTAACTCACAGAACATGGCGCTGCAGTGTTTCTCTATCTTCTCTTTCAAATATGTTTGTTTCCTGGGGTCGTTTCCTTTTCTTCTGTGAATTATTTTTGTGGAAAATGACGGCTTCTCTCATTCATAAGCGTATCTAAAAGGTTTTGCCGCCAAATTTCTTAAGCATATTGGATAACCAACATGAGCTTGTACAAATAATTGTTAAAAATAACTGCATAGAAGCAACACATGGTTGCCCACCAGGGGTTCCCTCTGCGAAATTGGGTTATCTCTAATTGCTTTTGCACAACTTCTGTATGCTGGTTACCTGTCGGGTACCTACACCTAACAACATTAATTGCAAGCACTTAAAGATTAAATACAATAATGAATTCTATAGCAATCATATCCTGACATTGTGAATTGTGCGTTAAATAACAATTCTATTATGGTGCATCAATGAATTTTTTCTAGTTTGGTCATATGTTCAATGTTTCTAGGGATGTGAGGTAATTGGCACTTTAGCGTCTATTTGTTCTGGCAAGAATACATAATGCCATTGAATTCATTTCAACTTTTAGATTGCAACAATTACGTTGAATTTTAAACATTACCATATTTAGTTACGTATGAGATGTCGAACACATAGGAGAATCAGTTGTTGGCAAATACACACTGCTAGTGCCTGAATATGAATTGTCAATTGTGTTGATGTTACCTGACATGGTACTGTCAGTTAGGTCTAATAGTCCATGTGTGTTGTGATATTGATTACCTTGATGACATTACAAAGTAAGTCTCAATGACAGAATGTACACGACTGCATGATATGCTCATTTGAGACTTGACTTCAGAAACCTTAAGCCTAAAAGATTCTGGGACTTTCTGAAATGGAGTGTGTGTCAGAGGGCTCCTGGAAGTGGGCTTTGCCTTTGACGAATATCCATCTTGTGGTCACCTAAAAAAATAATAGAAATTTTCTCTGGGCAACCGTTATCTGCATGGTATCCTATAGGTATTCCCAGCCAAACCTTAGACTAAATTGGCTGAAGCAAGGGCGGAGCTTCAGGCAAGAAAATTGTAGCTCTTGTATCTATACCGATCCATACATACCGGATTACCCAATGCCATTGGCTACAGTTAGCCGCGTGCTTCGCCTATTTAGTCTAAGGTTTGGCTGGGAATACCTATAGTGATTATTTGTGATGATGATGTTTCACTGGTTTAACTACACAGGACACCCTGTTCATTTCCATGGGCGAACAAAGCACACATTTTGTAATAACGCAATAGGTATATAGCATGTGACATTGCAATGTTTCAGTATACAAGTTTCACCAATTTTACTAAAATAAGGTCCATGTTCATACATGGTGACGATACATAGTTGACCGCACCATCGTCAATGTCCATATTCTGTATATTATAATGTATTAGGTATATACAGTGGCGGACAACCGATTAGGGACAGGCTCACAGTTTATCACATCCTTTATTGTATTTTCCTTCCCTGAAAAGTGACAACAATTTTATAAATTTTGTCTGAAACAACACTTACTATTGCAGAGCCCGGCCAAGTTTTATCTTCAAACATGGATAAATAACGGAGTTACACGATTATTTGTCAGCTACCGTGCAAATTTCGGCGGACAACCGATTAGGGACAGGTAGGGTTTCCATTCGAAAATCGAACGAACATTATGAAAACGCATAGGAAATTCACATCCGGTAAAAAGGCTCTCAGCTTAAATATGTATTCATGTTGTACATTTGATTTAGTGTATATTATAAATATGATTGCTGTCTCAAAAGATTGTATTATGTCTCATGTTAACCTAAAAATATAATATTTGTTACCATTTTGTATTGCTTCCGATGAAAATACCAAAGCTTTGCAAAAATATAGGTTGGGGTAGAAAATAGCTTGGGAATAGAAAGGGCTGCATTTTTAATTATAAGCAAGCATTTAAGCATTGCATAGTTTTAAATTTAACATGAGACTTGATACCATCTTTTGAGACACAAATTACGATTATAATAGACCCTATACACAATTAATGAAAAGTTCATAGTGATTAAATCCTTTGAAAGTCTTTTTTGCTGTTTGTGAAATGACTGCGTTTCCATAATGTTCTTTAGATTTTCATATGGTAATCCTGCCTGTCCCCAATCGGTTGTCCGTCAAAATATACACAATACCTTACAAATAACCGTCTAACTGCTTTATTTGTCCATGTATAACGCCTCGTGCGCTATATTCCTCCTTCTAACGCCAAAGAAGACCTACCTATCCTAACTTTCCCTACTTAATCCATAAAAGCTAAGCTAACTAACGGAAATTAAGGAAACTCACCTACATTGAAACTATGCTTTACTGTCTCCAAACTACACTCACCACAACACAACCTTCTACTTCAACACCACAAACATAAGAGAGCCCTTGCCTCTCTGCAAGGGCTTAAACCAAATGGCCAAGCCACGCCCCTCCTACGGCATTGGTTAGCCGCAGGAGCGCCACCTGGTGGGCCAACCAGGGGGCGTGACACTTCCCCCCACCAATGCCTAGGGGGGAGCGTAGGGCAACGAAAAGTTATACAAAATGAAAAACGGTACAGTTTGTACAAAAAGCAAATATAAGAACGAGCCAACCTGGCAATTCAAAACGAAACTATACACCCCGGAGCCCCGACGTAGGCACTCCAAGGGACGAAAACGGAATTACACAAAAGAAGACCACCCTGGAGCCTCGGACTGGAGCGCTCCAAGGGCACCAAAACAAAATTATATAAACCAAAAAGATCGGTTTAACGAACCACCGGCTACAGGGCTTCGTCGTCGGCATCCGTGTCAATGACCAGGCGGTCGGGGGCGTCTTCATCGTCTCCAGCCAGGAGCTCGTCCTCCTCTGCAGCACCCGTCGAATCTCGCTCCGCCCAGAAGCTGGTTGATAGGGCGTCCATGGCCACTTGGAAACTCGTAGACACCGCCTCCACGTTGGACCGAAGAGCCGGGGACCCCGGAGCCATGGCAAAGTTGCTGTGGGCCTCCTCTGGTCCCGGAGACATCACCATCTGCGACGTCCTTTCACCCAGGATGGGTGACACCGTTCCGCCACTGGCCATGAAGACTTGGCCATAAGCGCAGGCCCTAGCCAGAGCCTGTTCTGCTGAAAGCCCCATGTTGCGCATCGATGTCTCTGCAGCCAAGAAGTCTTCACTTGGCTGCCGAGTGGCGGGAACGAGCCGCCTCGGCCTGTACCAGCTACCAACGAGTCATCACCACCGTCGATTCCTCGGCTGCAAACTGCTGTTCCTGGCTGCGGACCTTCACCCGCGGCCGAGCTGGCAACACCGTCGTCGAGGGCAAAGACGCCTGCTGCATGCGGATGAATGGCACACCGCCAGCCGTTATCCGTGATAGGAGCACCTCCCCTCGGAAGCGAAGGTCGGCCTGTGGCATGTTGTGCTCTCGGTGGAGCCTGGCCATGGCATCCGAAAAGGACGTGGACGCGTCCGCAGCGGCCCCTGGCTTGGTTGCCGCACGCATCCCACTGCCGCCTGCCCCGTCGCCCAACGGTGGAGGGGATCGCGACCGGTCCGCCGCCGGACCAGCCGCCCCTTCAACCGGTACTTGATCGCCGACAGCGGCCGCCGCTGCGGCCCGGGTTGGGCGACGATCCTGGTCGCCGTACCCTTCGCCAGGTCGGCCGTCGTTGCGGCGGCCGACACTGCGACGAGCCCAACCGCCACGTGGTCCTCGCCGACTGTCGTCGCGGCCATCCTGGCGGCTGTTGTCCCGGCGTCGCTCAAGCGCTCGGCGATCGGCCATGTCTTGAGCGCGACGGGCTCGCTGTCGACGACGAGCATCCCGTCGCTGGTGAGTACGCTCGGACCCCGTACCAAAGTGCTGGTCGCCATTGTGACGATGATCAAAACCGTGCAGCACGTGGCACAGCCAAGACGTGGACCGCAAGAATGAGTCCAGAGCGACCGGAAGTGGAAGCGGAGAAAAGAAAATTCCAACGGCGCTTCGGCGAGCGGAAAAGTCACCGTTCTGGAATATTCCAATTGAATATTTCAGACCGCAAGGGCTTCCAGTGCCCCACACGGCAAAACCGGGATTCAAAAATCGCGCCGCCGCGGCACTGGTTGTCACGGCAACCGGTGGCGCTCCCCTGGTGGCCAACTAGCGAACTATGGCCGCGCCAAAATATGAAAACACGGGCCGGCAAAGCCATCTAGCGGCCGACCGAGAAACCGCGGCAAACGCAGCTGAACGGCGACGTGAAAACGGCGGCTGCAACTGGCAAATCCGCCCTGAAAACAGTGCGCAACCTGCCGAAACAGCAAGCAGCACCCAGCCTGGACGTCCAGAAAACGCGCAAAGAAGCCCAAGCATGCTGTGGCCGCCAAGGAGGTTGTAAGCGCGTGCCCTAGGGGAGGGAAGGTAAAAGCCGGGTGCTGTGCCAAGATGGGCCGAGGGTCTGGGCGTGGTTTGGCCCGAGCTACCTGATTGGGCACACGGAAGCCCACTCTTGCACTGTGCTTGCACGTCACGACCAATCACGTTTTTCCAAGTTTTTGCTGTGCTTCCTTACAGCGATCTGCATGGGTTATGAGTATCTTCCTTTTCTTATTATTTTTTATTTTCAGACGTACACATTTGGCCACATGTACCATGAGTTTGGCGACGAAACGGTTTTCACTTTGGCTTTCACTGTGAAATAAGGTTTTTTTAAAAAAACATTTATAAAACGTCAAAGATCCGGAGTGTGTCAAAACGTACTTATAACTATTTTGGCACGTTTTGGTCACGTTATCTTAATTAGTTTTGCCTCAGTAACTTAAAATGTCGCACGTAACTCCCGTGACAAGTCTGTAAAAAGTTACAGAAGCAAAACTAATTAACCTAAAGTAACAAAACTAGTTATAAATATGTTTTGACACACTCCGGATCTTTTACGTGAGAGAGGGGCAGGACTTATTTAGGGCGGATACAATTTGGTGAGGTGGAAAGAGGGCAGCCAATGGCAGCCTGCCACCCACTTGCTTTCCCCCGCTTCCCACCCCAACGTCATTCCAAGGTCATCCTCACCTTCGACCCATGTTAAAGGTTACTAGCATTCCCTCCCCATACACAACCGTCTTCCAACCTCCTTCCTCCATCCCAGACCGAAAACACAAGTAATCTGTATGTACAGCCCGTCAACCAATAGCGGTGCCCCACCAGACTATCAGCTGGAAATTCAAATCGAACAGAGGCGCCTGTAAACACGAAACAGGCTATGGCACACCAAATACATGGTGCAGCAACACTATAGCACGCCAAAGAAATGGTGTGCCAACGCTATGGCACACCAAACACACGGTGTGCCAGCGCTATGGCACACCAAATACGTGGTGTGCCACCGCCCCTGCGATCACTGCTGCAAGTCGTGGGAGTGATCGGCCCGCGGCCTACCCCTCCGGGTCACAGGAGGGGGGATCGGCAAAGCAGGCACCACTGAGTCGTGGTACTGCTTCAGCTGACATACATGGACCGTGCCCAACTTCTCCTTAGTCACCGGGTCCTCCAGCATTCTCCGACAGCATCCAGGCAATGCGAAACTGCCCCTCCCATTTGGGAGCGAGTTTGGCCATCACCTTTTTAGCCGCATTGGACAACACATGGGTGAGTCGCCACACCATGGAGCCAGCTGTAAAGGTAACCGCACTGCAGAACTTGTCATAGTTCTGCTTACTGCGCACATTGGCCTGAAGCTGGTGTTTTGTCACATACGCAATGTCCGCGTCCAGCCGACCGGGTAGCTCGGCCGCAAACGCGACCCTGTCCTGTGGGGTTGGCAGGTCCAGAGCCACCGGGTCGACAGCCGGATCCAGCCACCACGGGAAGCTCAACATGGGACCAAAAATGATTTCGCATGGTGCTCAGTTGTCCAGTTGTCATATAAATTCTTGGGTTGAACCAGTAAACACCACTTTCCTGTGCCGTAAATACAGTACGTGACTAGCAAACCAGATTTGCTAGTATACAATCGTCAAAAAATCTGGATTATAAATTGAATACCGGTCTTTTCCCATGTCGCTCAAATTTAGGCCTACAAGACTCGATGAAAAAAAGTCCACTTCACGTTTAACAGCCACTAAATACTGTAAAACTTGAGTAATGTTTGTTCTGCACCATTTAATTGACACAATGATAAAACATTTGTTGCTTTATGGACGATAGATGTGTTATTTTTGAAAAATCTGTGAAGCACAAGTTCACTGCCTTTCTCTTGATGATCCAAAATGGCCGACCGTATTTATTTTATATACCAAGAAATAATATGTTGTGTTTGTGACAGACAATAATCACTGCACATGCCGATTTTGATGTTTATGAATGGCCAAAGGACCTGTAGCTCCTGCTCCCTTTGAATATAATCAAGGAGGTGGATACTTTGATTCAGGAGTGGCAACTGGCAGCACGAGCTGGTACAAGCTTCGTTACCTATTCGCTCACTATCGGCCCATCCCCACTCTGACTTGCCTCGCATACAGCCACGCCCAAATCCGCCATTAAAAAGCAGGGAAAGCTGCGCTACACCGATCATCGTCTAAAAATAGCTTTATTGTGAGCAAGGAGTTGTTAGTTTCGCCGATCTTTAAAGCAGAACTGCCACTGTTTTGTAAGGGCCTATTTCGATTTAATCAGTTGAAAGTAGCCACAAAATAAGAACTATGAGTTCTTTCAGAATGTTTTTAAAAAATGAATTAAGATAGCTATTTGAAGAATAAGTTAGGAATGCAGCAGGAATTTGTTGGCGAGGCCAGCAAGCATAAATTGAGTATGATGTGCCTGCTGTGCTTAATTAGTTGATGGTAAGCGGAGTTGAGCAGCGTTTGCCTGTTTGTTTATTAAAATGCCAGCAAATTGTATTGTGGGTGATTGGAAATCAGCTAGAAAAACACCAGGTGTTACATTTCATATGTTTCCAGCAGATAAAACACGTTGTAAGCAACTGATCCAGCCATTAGGCTTAAGGACATTTGAATGTCGCTATGCAAGCCCTATCTTGGGTGTGATCAAATTGGCTGCCGTACTACATCATTTGTCGCAGTTTGCGCACCATACTTACGTGACATTACCACTTCCGATTCCGTTACCATGGAAACTCGTTAATTACATTTCCTTTAGCAAACAAACTAATGATTGTATTTTTGCCAAACTTTTTACATGTCGACCTAGGCATGACTCTCTACTTGGGATAAGGTTTTTGTTGAAATCTAAATTCGCCAAAAATACCCTGTCAGTTCTCCTTTAAATAACATTGCTACCAAGTGAAAATGTTTTTATATTTATGGAAAATTTTTCCTACAATAAAAATTACTGTCATATGTATGACTCTATCTTAAAAAGTGCAAACCTGTATTTGTTCATCGTTGAATTTTTGTGCTGTCTTCCTGCCCTAAAAGTAAATTACATCAATTTCAAATCCATTATTTCAAATTGCTGTGGTCATTTCTTTTGGTTCGCCATTTCAGCCGAATTTCAATCAAATTTGTCATCAGTTGGTAGCGTATGTCATATTGACACAAAAGTCATTCTAAGCGAATGATCACATAATTTAAACTACAAAAATATCTATTACACCTTGATAACGCCAATGATCACACTCACTGATTACAGCAATTAATTTATGAATGCTAAAAGCTAAAATCACGTATCACTCTATCAGCTCATTGATTCTATCCAGCGACCGCTTTTTAATGGCAAATGGGGCGTGGCCAACGAAACTGAGCATAGATTTCGGAGCGCCGCCAAAGTATCTACGGGTGGGTTTTCATGGGCGAGCGAATTTTGAAATCGCCCGCATTCCATGATGATCACATACCCATGCGTTCGCCCTGTTTGCATTTTCGTGCAAGCCAAAATTGTATGTGATTTATCATGGAATGCGGGCGATT
>JAQIWR010000977.1:0-15853 GCA_034695945.1 Glomeris hexasticha
CGTACAGCCGTTTTTGATGTATTTATCATTATGCACTGAAATTCCATTGTTTCCTGTGATCTGAAGCACCCTGTATACAGTGGAATGGTTAGAGATAGCTTTGCTGAAGTTGAACATGTGTATAAGAATTAGCTGGTCAGGATTCCAAAAATCATATGCCACATGACCTTGGACCCCAGCTTCAAGGTCAAACTGATTACAACTTTGTCAGCTGTTGCGTTAGGTGGGTAGTGTAAATTACAAAAACCAGCCAACGTTTATCTTGAACACGTTGCTGCAAACAGATTACAAATTGGCGGTGAAATAAAGTAATCACCATTTCAGTTTTGCTGCTGCCCATGAACAACGAGTTCGCCACACAAAAAGCGATGCGTTGCAGTGAAACGCAACATGACGTGAATAGCATGCTGTTGCAGTGTATCAGTGGGTACATTGTAAACCACATGTGGTGAATACAATTATTTTGCCTTAATAACCTTGTTAAGACAACTCCTGGATAAGTCGTAAACCCGTTTAAGTCACTTAAATTTAAAATCCTGGCCAATCTCTACACACATTCATTTGTTTAAAAAATCTCCTTTAGCCGTCAGGACATGCGTTGGCCCAGTACGAATTTAACCCTCATAATCCGTCAGGCATCAGGTTGCTGTCGAATTTCTGTTTGTGTAACTGCTGATAATGCTAGATTTCGGATTGTCCAATTGAGCAGAAACACATGTCCTTTTACATAATTTGTAAAATACCCTTTGGCATGAATTTGTAGTCAGGTTAATTTTGTTAGATTCACCCAAAGTTTTGTGAAATATCTCGCACGTCAACATTGACCCTAAAAAAACATTACTTGCCTAAGTATAGCAGGCGAGGGCTTATCAAGGTTTATCTGCATTGTAATAAGATCTAATTTTTCTACTTGCATATAGATATAGTGAGCTCACTTCTTCCGCTTAGTGGAAAAGCGCTATTGGATGAATGCTTTGATGAGCAAAAAGAATTGGACACTCCGGCAATAGCATTCATGTGAGTTTATAAATAATTGTAAGCAAAGCAATGCATATTGAAGTTAATTTTGTTTTTTGTATTTCTAGAACATTATGTACAGTTATTGCAGTCATATTATTAGTGGCTACGTCGGTAGATATAACACCACACCTGCGCAGATGGTGGATTCGTTTGGCACGACAGTCGGATGACTCACATGCTGATCGAAAAGAGGATCTTATTACACGAACAAGTATACCTTGCAATAAATTCCACTAAAATGATATAGTACTATACTATTTTCAAGCCAGACCTTGCACCGTCACCCGCCGCCATCCCCCTGGAGGAGGGCGTAGCACTAAACATGGATTGTACAACGTTAAATGCCACACCCTCCTCGAGGGGGACGGCGGTGGATGGCCAATCTCAATGCCGCCCCACGCCCTCCTCGAAGGGGGTGACGGTGCAAGATCTGGCTTGAAAATGGTATAGCGCTCGATGATCACGATTTTTGGAAAAGTAGGGGATAGAAATGTTGCGCCCCTTCCTATAGGATTCGGCTTGGGAACAAAGTCCACAATTATCGTACGATGGGGACCTTCTCCCCTACTTAATTCACAAATCGCGTAGATTGAGCTCTAGAGCTATACAGGGTGAGTCAGAAATCTGGTTCGTGCCTGTATTGCCGGAAGTGAAGCCTGGAGGAATGCAAACAAACAGGACACGTATTCAGACGATTGGGGCCATCCGACGATGTGCCCATTGGTGACCTTGGAACATTCTGTCAAGGTCATTTCAACGCTAACTTTTTTGTTAGGGACGCTAGGGGGCCGATGTCAATTAGAGAAATGATATCTGCTCTTTTCTGAACACAATGCATAGCATTTACACACTATTCCTGTTGAAGAGTAAGATTTGCCAGGGGCTGCACAACATCCATGTTGTTCCTCATAACTCTTGCATTTATTGTCCGAATTTCACTCTGTTGGCTGCATTGTGTTCACAAAAGGGCACGTATTATTTCTCTAATTGACATTAGCCCACAAGCATCCCTAACAAAACAGTTAGCATTTGAATGACCTTGACAAAATGTTTCAAGGTCACCAATGGGCACATCGTCAGATGGCCCCCAATCATCTGAATATGTGTCCTGTTTGTTTGCATTCCTCCAAGCTTCATTAATGGCAATACAGGCACGAACCAGATTTCTGACTCACCCTGTATATTAACTTATGCTAACAGTAGTTCCTTTACAACACCTTGACTTTAACAATTTCAAAACCTAAATATAGTCTAAGCACTCAATCAATTCCCTTTTTAGACAAAAGTGCGCCTCTTCTTCCCAAGATAATATCCATTGTTAGAATTAAAAATGTAGGCCTACTTGTATAATTCCAATTTCTGATTCAATTAAGAGGGGGGGGGCGGGTGCACAGCTAACCTTTAAAAGTTTTTCCCCACCCGACCCCTTCAGCCGGAAAACGGATAGCATGGCAGGCATGCAGCACCGTGTGGCCATGTATGGTCAAAAATAATGACACAATGGGCATCTTACTTTAAAACCTTGCATTGTTTTCTAGTGCAAATATTTTATTTCTGCTTGACTCACTTTACCTCACAATTTTTGGTTTTCCAGATTTTGACACATGTCATTTTTAACATTTATTACAAATAAACAAACAGGTATTTTCAAAACAGATAATATGTTTTAGACAACCGAACACCTTAACTTCATAGTACAATTACGATTGTATTGATATCTCTTTCACCCTACTCACAAAATATTCTTCAACAACAAGTGATGTGAATAGCCCCAGTCTCCCCTATATTTCGAAACAGTAGAAAAAATGCATCGCTTTGTCAGTAAAGTTTCAGACTTGTGATTATTCACCTTAAAATCCGGCAGCCTTGTAAAATATCGAACGGTTGTTGAGGTCCGCCCCTAAGACAGTTAAAGAGACTGTTATTTTGTGGAACATTAATTAACAATAGGGGTTATCTAGGAAGGTGCGGTGCACTTCTCTCCCTAATTAATCTAAAAAGCACATAGATCAAGTGTTGGGACTACATATACATTTGTTACTGCCCTAGCTGAAACCAATGAGCTATATACTGTGTCAGGAGAGGCAATTGAACTGGTCTGCTGTGAAACCGTTTGAATCGATGCGCATATCACCAGGTGTTTGGGCCACTCCCACTTTCGTTGCATTATGGGATGCATAGGCGGGGTTAGTTGACATAGATTCCCGCTATTTCCTAGCGACACTTTTTATTGATCGTATTGTTGTGATATGTTTTAGTGCCCAATGGTCTCAATGGAATTGAAAGGGCACAATAATCCCAATATGGAATCAAAAGGGCCCAATGGTCCCAATGGAATGTAAAGGGCCCAATGGAATCAAAAGGGTCCAATGAAATCAAAAGGGCCTAATGGAATGAAAAGGGACAAATGGTCTCAATAAATTTTCAAGCCCCCAATGATATCGAAAGGGTCCAATAGAATCAAAAGGGCCCAATGGAATCAAAAAGGCCCAATGGAATCAAAAGGGCCCAATGGTCTTAATGTAATATAAAGGGCCCAATAGAATCAAAAGGGTCCAATGGAATCACAAGTGCCCAATGGTCCCAATGGAATCAAAAGGACAAAATGGTCCCAATGGAATCAAAAGGACCCAATTGTGCCGATGGAATCCAAAGGGCCCAATGAAATCAAAAGAGCCTAATAGAATCGAAAGGTCCGGACCCAATAGTACTAATGGAATCAAAAGGACCAAATGGTCTCAATGGAATCAAAGCGATCCAAAAGTCTCAATACAATAAAAGGGCCCATGGGCACAAATATGTCATTGAATGGGCCTAAAAAATTGTCCTTATGTCATCAAAAGGGCCTAATTCCTCAACGAAGGGGTCTTTTTTAATAAACTTTGCCGCTAGGAAATGGTGGCGAAGGGCGTTCCTGTGCCGACAAGTCATGCCCGTTCGCCTGTGACGTCACAACGGCTGCCTCTCCTTACACGGTATATAGCTCATTGCTGAAACCATGCAGAGTCGATGCTGATCGCTTTTGTAACCTGATTTAACGTAACGTAAATTAACCTAACCAAACTAAACCAATCTAAATCTAATTTATTTGATTCATATAAGTGGTTTCACCAATTGCAACCAGAATTTAATCCTAAGTTCGCACAAATGTTTTTAAATTTCTCTGAAATTTTCAGATATTTTGATGCAGTGGCACTTTTACAAAAAAAAAACCGCGAGTTTCCAAAGCGATATTATGTTGCGGTAGGATCTACATCCTCACGGCCAAAATAATTTATGCACTTTCTGTATACAATTTCACAAGCTGACATATTGTGAGGGGTGTACTTAAGTGGCACATGTACCACACTGAACAACCCTTCCCTCTACTTATTTCCGGCCTTAGGTAAACATCAAAAACCTATGTTGGTGTTGGTTTGTCCACGCTTCTTCTGAGAAGCCCTAACTTAGTGCACTACAAAAGTGGGTCACGATGGTGAAGGCTTTGAAGGTTCGAGAGCACGTAAACAACCAACAATACAAAAGGAGGTGAGCAACATGCTCTCCTTGTCAGTTAGTACGATTCTCCACGGAAGTGCTTGTTGCTATGGTGTATTTTCTGTCCAAGGCCAAAATGATGGTGGCAAAGCCAACATTACGGCCTGTATGTGTGGAAGGCACAGCCAGTGTAAACCAAAGTTAACTAGTAGGCTGGAGGAGTAGCGTCGGTGATAAAGTCCTAAATCCCTAAGGCATTCTCATTTTCATTTCTACGTTCCGCTTGCGATCGAAGTGTGAGACTACCTTTGCTAACGCGAGGGAAAACTTTACAATATCAAGTGATACCTTTAAGTATTGTGTTACATTATTTTAGTGGTTACGTTTGGTACTAAAAACGTAATGTCTTATTTAATGTTATCAACAGATGTTCTCGTGCGATTCTTCAATGAAATTTCAATATACAGCAATGGGAAACTACTATTTGCTTTGAATGAATCAAGTGACAGGTTTCCTTTTCTACATGGATTTCGTTTCCTCAGCATTGCCTGGATAGTCATAGGACATTCCCTGTTGAATACTGTCCAAGTATACTCTTTTACAGGCAAGTATAACTTTAAACTTATAAGGTAGGCCCTACATAGGACGACAATTGCAAACCTGCACAGCTTTTCAATTTGACGTCATTTGTAACGTTTGTCTACCATTTTCTATCACAATCATGATTGTTTAAGATCTGGTCTGCCTGTTGCACTAAGTACCCAACTCTATGAACATGTATAGCAGGGTGTCGTTTCTGTGAAATCAGAACCAAATGTACACATAAAATTACAGCTCATGATAATGACATGCAACATGGAAGCTAACGATTTTTCGGTCCAATAATGAAATTGCAAAATCATGTGATCGAAATGCTCTATTTTGCATTCTTACATGCGGTGCTACACAATTGTCTCACCATTGTTTCTTCCATTTGCAAGACAAATAAATGTCCAATGCAAAATACAAACCAAAATAGTGCTATATCATACTTTGTACTTTACACTTGGTGGATGATAAATTAGGGCCACATCAAATAACTTTCTTAATAATCAAAATATTGAAGGCCTGCCTTCGCGGACATGTAGGAAGTCATAGATGTGCTTTACAACACATTAGTTGAATTTACAGGGAGGCTCTTGTAACGGACGAAACTTGTCCGGTTAGTCGTTAAGTCGTTACGAGTTACTTCTCCTGTACCCCGCACCCACTTTCCGATGGAGTGGGTGCTCGTGCGTGGGTGGCATGGGGCCATATGCGGCATCCATCGTCACGTTGACAGTTGGCCTGTGACACTGTGTCACTTGTGATAGGCCAACGGCCCCATGTGCCCAACCCCCTTGTTCGCGTCTATATAAGCCCATGTAACGTGGTCAAGGGGCCGAACTCATGACACGATGTCATGAGGTTACATTACGTATTGTAACATCATGAAAGTTGCTACATGATGGCTGCACCGTCGACATGGGAAAGCGTTGTCGCGTAGTCGTACGTATCTCGAGCCGGCTTAGGCCGATGGGCGCTCTCCAATAAACAGTGTAGATTACCCTAGACGTCTCACTTTTATTTTATCAACGGCAACGGACAAGGAAACTAGTAATGGACACAGAAAATCCGTTACACTCTTATTTCACGTTCAACTGATTTCTAACTTTGCGACCGTTTGAGATAGGTGGTCCGTATCATTTGAAAAGTGCATTCGGGATGGTTGTGCCAGTCTTACAGACTGAATACAAGTACAGGAATTAAAAAATTGCTGACTACTAATCTAATTTCCTGAAAATTACGGAATTTTCCTGCCCTAATTCGGCTCATTCAACAACCTTCCAATTTGAAATAACAACCCGTCTCAAATTGTCGCAAAGTTAGAAATCAGCTGAAGATGAAATAAGTAAATTCAGCAACTGCATTGTAAAGCGGATCTATTACTTTCTATATGTCAACGAAAACAGTCCTTCAATATTTGTATTATTAAGAAAGTTATATGATGCTACCATTATCAAACCGGTATAATGTTTTGTACTCATTTTCAGATGACTATTTATCACTACTTGAACGCACTAGCCTTTTCCCGGCTCAATTATACATTAATGGCGCTTATGCTGTTGATACATTTCTCTTTATGAGGTACATACTGTATAGTGCTAAAGTGCGAATGTTTATGCAATACACATGTAGGCCTACTATAACATTTTTGAAACATTATTTTCAGTGGATTTCTCTTATGCTATTTAAAATTTCGACATATTAGAAGAAATGGCATGGTTCATCACATTAAGCTTTGCCTCCTCAGATACTTGAGGTATGTGTTTACAAAAGCAATATATAATTCATAAAAAGTAAAATATTGACTTTGTAATTGAAAACAGACTACTACCTCCATTGGCTATATTAATTGCTTGGTATGCTGCTTCGGAGACCTTAATTGCTTCAGGGACAGATTTAAGAGTTGAGATGAACAAATGTCGCCAGACATGGTGGCAAAATATCCTGCTAATCAACAATTATTTTCCTCAAGAGGCAAGTACTTAGTGTTCACTGATAGGAGTTACAGATTGGAAGTATGGTAAATAAACATGAACAAGTTCAGGTCATATATGCTGAAATTAACATGACGCTGTCTCCCCTATTGCTAAAAATTGGGTCGCACCACGCCGATATGCGTCACATGACGTACTTGCACCTCAGTTCCACCCCCCCCCCCTTACATGCGTCAAACTATTTCGATATGAGCATCGGGTCGATGTATGTCCGATCTGAAGGAGTTTTGCCACCCACACAAGCTCCTCACAACTAGCCAATCTTGTTTTGGGGCCAAGCAAGGGGAAAAGGAAACCAGTTTATGACAAGTCTGTCATTGGTCAATTTGGGTGATGCTGTGTGGGTAGCAACACGCCCCTTGTAGGAAGAGGGGAGGAGCATGTGGTATGCTCTTACCCAGAAAAATACTAAAGCAGAGCGGGCACTTTCACTACCTTATTAACCGGTTTACTACCCCCTCCCTATCACACCTTTCAGTCGATTCTTGTGTGTGAACAGACTTTAAGCTTGGTATATTTTTAACCCTAAAAGACTCGCATGCGATATTTTTCATAAATACTCGCGTGGCGCCTGGCAGGCACCATTTACTAAATAATTCATAAAAAGTTTTGCTGATTCAAAAAATGGTTTTTATTGATGCCATAATTATCTTGGAAGATCAATTTACTTGCGTGCTTACCAGTTTAGTTATTTTGCATAACACTTCATTGTTATAAAACTTGTTTCCTTGCCAATGCTGCTGAATGTGTGCTGAAATTTCTCTTATTGCAAAAATTGACCAGAAATATTAAAATGTTGTGATTATGATATAAAAAATTATTGTGAGAACCAAAACTGTTCAATGCAACAATCAAACATTAATTTAGGGTACTCAGTCAAAAATACGTCTAGAAACATATAGCAATGAGAAGGCAAATATGACAAATAACGATAATGTGTGTCATAAATCCTGACATAATCGATGCTAGAGACATTTTTAGGAAGGTACTGAAAAGATAAACGCTCAAAAAATTTTCCCTCCAAAATATCACAAATTTAGGACGCCTGGCGCCTGGTATGTGCCAACGCGAGCGTTCCAGGGTTAAAATGGAGAACATGTCGCCAAATTTCAAGTTTATTCCAAACTTTGAAAATAAGACTAGCTTTGTCACGAATTAGCTATTGAAACATTTCGGCTTCATGTTCCAGTAGACAATTTAAGCAACGGAGATGTTCTTTAAAAATTTCATCAAATTCTTGTAAGGTACCTATGGCAAAAGTTAGTTTCCCCATTTTGATTTCAGGCTAATGCAATTTCACTAATTGCTGTAATAGCGATAATTGCACTGTACAATGAACTTGTCCCTTCTGGTTGTGAGCAGTCAACCGGTCAAACAAAGAGTAATTGCTGTAATTACCGCAACTATCGCTATAAGCACTTAGCGAATTTACATAAACCTGATGTTAAAATGTGGAAACTAACGCTGGACCTAGTATACCACGAATTTGCTGGCATTGAACTGTTCAATATTTCTCCACTAACAACGAGTTCCTGCACTCTCACTTCTGTTAAAAACTTAATGATTGATTTCATGTACAGAAGATTCATATTTTCCACAGAATGGTTGCCTTAGTCATACATGGTATGTTGCAGTAGATTTTCAACTATTTGTACTCTCTCCTTTGGTACTTTATCCCCTTCACTGGTAAGACATCTATTTTGTTGCTAGATTTCAGAGAACCCTCTTATATCTATATTAATATTGTGTGCAGGAGACCCATCATTGGCTACATTGTAATGGCAATTGCAACAGTAGGCACTTTCATAGCAAATTCAGTTATTGCACAAAATTCAAGGTAAGATGAACATGAGGGAAATTCCTAATATGTTCCAAAACATATTAGCTGCACTGCATTACCCATGCATCATTTTTGGATATGATTGTACCACAGGTATATTAGCTCCAGCGTAGTTTCCCCATGTTGAATTCAAGGATTATGTAAATGCGATATAAATCACTGATTGGGGTAATTGTAGTGATAGTGATAATTGCAGTTGAACCAAATCGCAATTACCGTAATTACTGCAATTGTCACTATATTTCCGCATTTACCCTACTTAGGGATCAATAGCGCATTTGCATAATCCTTTAATCGACATGGAGAATCTAACTCTGGGGGTAATATAATGAAAATGTTAGCAGAAATATTTTAATAATTGTTTAGCATTCATGGCAATTTGCATTACTTTTGGTGCAATCCTAGATTAATCTTTTCACAAATGTATGCACAACCAATATTCGGATTACTAATCCCAAATGTGACTGACATTTATAAATGTTCAATGATACATGAGGTGTATCCAGAAGTTGGAAAGCACTTAGTCATAGAAAGCACCAATTTGGATGCTGGTGCATGGCTGTGAATAATTATCCTATTTGTTACAATATTTCTAGCACCGAAAAGGAACTTAATACCGACACATACTATCAAGCATACAAAAGATTTCCAATATACATTGTGGGTATAGCAACTGGCTACATTTTACAAAAGAAAGATGTTGAAATCAAATTAAAACCAGTAAGTGCACAAATAAATACTTTTGTTCGGTTAGATTTATAAAAGAGCAGCCAAGGATATGTCTAGCAGAATTACTCAAGTATAAACAGAGTATGACACAAAAACCATCTACTTGTTTGATTTTGCATCACTACTAATCCTTATGAGAGTTAAATTGCAATGGATTTGCAGATTGCACATTCTATTTACTTGCAGGTTACTGTATGCTGCTGTTGGGTCATCACAACAATAATTTGTATCTGTCTTGTTCTTGGAACGTACAATGGTCAAAACTACATACAAGGATTACTACATCCGATCACAGTACCTTTAATATTCAAACATACTTTTTCAAAGTTTGCTTGGGTTATGTGCCTTGCTTGGATAACAATAGCATGTGCTCGTGGTTATGCAGGTAACTTATCGAACATATGTTACAGTGAGTTTGGCCATAACAGTGAGTTTGGTTATTTAACCGGAAAACCGGTTTTTACCGTTAAATAACCGTTTTTTTGCAAAACATCCGTGAACATAAAAGAACCGGAGAGTGTCAAAACGTATTTTAAACTAGTTTTGATTACGTTATGTTAATTAGTTTTGTTTCGGTAAATTAAAATGTCGTAACTCCCATAACTAATTGCATTATAAGTTACCGAAACAAAACAGTTTAACCTAGCATAACCAAAACTAGTTGATAATACGTTTTGACACCCTCCGGTTCTTTTATGTTCACGGATGTTTTGCGAAAAAACGGTTATTTAATGGTGAAAACCAGTTTTTCCCGGTTAAAAAGCCAAACTCACTGTTATGGCCAAACTCACTGTAACATATGCAAACAGTAAAACCTCACTCAGTAAGACTTCTTGCAGAAAATTTAGAACCTCTCCCGTGTCATAAAGTATGCCCGCATCAGTGTAACAGTTACACTTTCTAATTAAAAGATTACCTAACAGCTCTATTGTCCATTCCAGTTTTTCCCAGTTACAGTGGGTGTCAGAAGTAAGTTGACAAGTGGCAGGGCAATTGTCAATCGTCCATTTCCTCTTACATAGTAAATTGCCAGCAGTCAAATATGTCGTATGCAATGACCATTTAATTGTACTAATTGTGTATAAAAAGGAATGCATTGCGTCAAGGAATATAGTACTTATAATTTATTTAACTGAAACGTGTATTGCCAATAGTATGTTGCCGTGGCTAAAATTTTAGCAATAATGCAAGAACTTTTGACAAATGTTAGGTATAAAGGTTTTACGAGTGAACATAGGCACTGGAAAGGTCATATAGATATATTTACATTGTGTAACTTCCACAAAAATTGTCAAGACCAGAGAGTATTAGTTAATGACAGATTACAGTTGAATATAACATGTGGAAAGATTGTAAACAAGCTTAAAATAGCTCTTGCCAGTGCTATAAAGATTGTTGAAAATGTACCAACCCTTCAACACAGAAATTAGTCTGAAAAGAACTGTACAGAAGCACAATGATATCATTCATAAACACGCATCAATTAATCGAATGTGGCAATCTGGTGGATTTAGGACCAAAATGAGTATCAAAGACAGTTTGAAGTGTCCATCGGAATCACACAATCTAACACACAAATAACCAGGAAACTGTGATGCGGTGGATACAAGATGAGCATGGTCAAAAGTGAGCCAGTTATCTCAAAAAATAGAAAGCAAATTCGACTGCAGATAACTAAGGAATATGCTGCTGCACCAGTTGTATTCTGGTGTACCATGCTTTGGAGTGACGATAGAAAGTCCAGGGTGCGGCAGTGCGGCCTCCTCGATTTTGGAGGAGCGTAGCTTGGGGTAGGGTAAGAGTACAGCCGTGGGGATGGTGCTGTTGGAGAGCTGTGTAAAGGCAATTTTCTGACAGTTTAAATTAAGACTTGGACATAAAAGCATCGCGCGTTTGTTGTAGAAGACTGTTATAAAAATGGTAGATCACCGATAATGTTGTAGCGTGCAAATCTTCTGGTAATGTTGCAGGCTGAGGTCGGCCAGTAGATTTTTTTTTTAATGCACAACTTGTTTGTTTGAAGTTTGACATAGACTTTTCATAGTTTTTGAATCGGGAAAAACATTTTTTGCATTACAAGGAATTTTCTCGCCGACAACGGAATGCAACACCAGCAGAAAATGTTGCATGCTGCATCGTTATCGGTGAACCACTATTTTGATAAAACTCCTCTACAGCAAACACGCGATGCTTTTCTGTTAATGTCTTAATTTTAACTGAAAATTGCATTAACACATCTCTCCAACGGCATCGTACCCACGGCTGTACTCTCACCCCAACCCTAGATATGCTCCTTCAAAATCGAGGAGGCACTGCCGCACCCTGGACTTGCTGTCATCACACCAGAATACAACTGGTGCAGCAGCATATTCCTAAGTGATCTGCAGTCGAATTTGCTTTCTATTTTTGAGATAACTGGCTCACTTTTGACCATGCTCATCTTGTATCCACCGCACCACAGTTTCCCGGTTATTTGTGTGTTAGATTGTGTGATTCCGATGGACACTTCAAACTGTCTTTGATGCTCATTTTGGTCCTAAATCCACCAGATTGCCACATTCGAATAATTGATGCATTTATGAATGACATAGGCCTACTTGTGCTTCTATCCAGTTCTTTTCATATTAATTGCTGTGTTGTGAAGTTTGTAAAGCTTCAACAATTTTCCCATAAAACCAGTTTTCTCACCCCTTATATTGTCAACAGAAGGGTCACTCGACATAGACTTTGATATGGAAGGTGAAATGTGCCATAATTCGGGTACGACAATGTCATTATAACCGGGGTGACGTTATAAACGATGGGTCAAGTATTATGACAAAGATTAAAACAGCACATTGTCTCATTCAGGAAGGTACAACTTAGGCATATAAAGCATTTTACAACAATTTACTACAATTAATTTCAGGGTGAAGATCTTTGCATGGCAGCACCTCCAAGCAGGTGGATTGTACATTCCCATACCAAACTATCGCACTGTACAAAATATTGCTGTTACTAAAGTTGGTAATGAAAAATGACGAAATAATATGTAACCAATGCCGGATGAGTTGGCCTTTCCAACACTGCAAACAAGTCATCTGGATCAGACATGGTTCTGTGAACAATGTTTGATAGCTAAAGGCTTGAAATGTGCTGTGAATTTAGAATCCCAAGATGGCTTCATCGACTTGAAGAGATATTTTAAAAATAAAATGGTTATTATTTTATTTTTAAATAAATATGTAAATTTTGGGCTATGGTAATCTATTTCAAAACACTTCCAATATATTTCAAAATATCAACAAAGGCATTGTATGGCATTCTAAATTCACAAAATATTTCAAGACCTTAGCTACAAAACTTTGGTCACAGCAGTTTCGTAACTACTAATTTGGTGCCCATATTTGCTAACTTATCAACCAACAACCATTACACAGCCTGACGTCTTGTTTGCTGCGTTAGAAATGCCAACATATACAGGTGTTCAGGAAGACTCGTCTGTATTTAGCATGTCCTTAATTAGTAGGGGACCGCTGAGCATGGGGTTCCACATAAGTCCAAATATACTTCTTGCAATCATGCAAAATTCTCTTTAAAGGGACCCACCTAAATAACAATATCAGCTGAGATGTTGCAAAACTTGCTCAATAGTTGCTGGGTTGTGTTATTTTCGGGGGTGGTTATAATTACCGGATTAAACACGTCGTGAGTATTTCCTAGTGCGCAGAAATACAACCGCCGCACATTCGAAGTTGGGCTGGGGGTGGGGGGGCGCAACTGACAGATCAGCCGTTCGAAGGCTTTTGCCTTCCAGCTTCCATCCAGTGCGCTATTGTTAGCGACACATTCGATCTGAGCAGTGTGCATCCCCCTCCAGCAAAAAGCAGTAGCCAATCAGATTGCTGCCCATGCATTGGCAACATGCTGCGAAAAACTCCAACATTTCAGCGATTTTGATTTATTTTAAGAAAACTAATAACAATTGGACACGGTTAATTTTTACAATGTTTAACTTTTCAAGAAGAAAAATATATCTGTCTTTGATTTTTATGTGGAGTGTCCCTTTATGGCAGCGCATCCAAGGAGGTTGGAAGCACGCGAGCCCTAGTGGTGGGAAGGTAAAAGCCGGATGTTGAAGTCGAAGTCGAAGATCCTATAGCCAAAGAACTATAGGATCCTATAGTACTTCCTATAGCCGAAGCTCTCTACAGATGTCGCCTTGAAAGATTGGACAGGAAATGTGACGTCACACGACGAGTCAACACATTTTAGGGGTCAGGGTTTGCATTTGGCAATGGTGTTCTAGTGACGCTGCCGGCCCGCACGCAGGTGCATCAAACCAGACCCCTAAAATTTGTTGACCAGTCTTGTGACATCACATTTCCTGTCCAATCTTTCATGGCGACATCTGTAGATGCTAGTTTCACTGGGTCGTGGGCCAGCGGTTACCTATAAATTGGTGCACTTGAATTTCAAAATACATTGCTTGGTGGTATGTCCTGACGATCGCTGCGCAACTTTTCATGGCTCGGCGGAAATTTCTGAAAGTGCAAAACCTGTCCTGGGACTTGTGTAAATTATTTACTCGCTGTTCGTGTGTACGCTCCAAACTAAGAAGGTACGGTGCTCTGTTACATAATATCCGCTGCTAAAGTCGCTGATAAATATTTGTAATAACTTTAAGTACAATTCGGATGTTCATGTTTTGTGTTGCCCCCTTTTTCTCCCCATTTCTTGGCTGCTGAATTAATTTAGATGTCGAATTGCGTTGATGTAGTTACATTACAAGATGGAGTGAACATAAACGTTACGATTAAAAATCTAATTCAAATTCCTGAAATGGCAAGGCCGGTCACTGTGGTCCCCACACGGCAGTCGGGTAGACCATCCATAACATTCACCAAGTTGGACGGGTATCCGAAAGCAGTGGTGGGATTTTATGTGACAGGTCAACGACCTAAGATGGATGACATTATCGTATTACGTGCTCGTAAGATGATGTGGGATTTTGAACATTGGATCCTTCACCTGAGTCTCCGTAGTTCTCTCGCTGATTTTCACATTAAATAAGCAGTGCACTGTCCAAATTTAGCGATTGCGTACAGTTGAAGTCCTAATGCATGTACGTGCAAGCTAAATTAAAACGTTTTGTCCATTGAATAGGTACAGCTCGTTCTCTCCCTCTGAAGATGGTTACATAATGCCGAAACTAGTAAAAGAAATTTTAGACTGTCATACCAGCAAGCAGGGTTTGGTTATCTTTCTCTTTGGAGTTTGTGTCTGTCTGGATTATACATGTTTATTATATGTTTGTATGTATATAGCCTAGTATCAATGTAAGGTGGTGTATAAATGAATTTGTTTTCAAATGTTTGTTATATTTATGATAAGCCACATTTCAAAAAAACGATTTTGTTTGGTTTGGATGGGGCATAAACACGCAGTACCACAACTGGTTAGAGTATGAGGACCTGGCCCTCTTAATCAATGATCATCATATAGCTACTCTCAACGGCACCCAGATGTGGAATCAGACCATTTGGCAATCCTCATTACACCCAAGAGATCATGTACCTATGAAGTTAAAGGACCCCACACGTGAGGTGATGGTGGGGAAGTTTGTTTCCAGCAACAAGTAGGAAAAATCCGTAGGCAAAGGGTATGATACAAACCGTCCTTGCGTCTGACCATTCCGAAAGTGGTATGGAAGGTGGACACACCTACGAAAATGCCTAGAATACCTTTGGCTATCCCCCATCCAAAGCTGCATGTATGCGATTACCACATTCAGGGCACACTCAGATGACAGCAGAGAATGCAGGCCTTCAACGGCAATTGGACACATTGAAAGACGAAATGATAGGTTAGGCATCGTGTCGAAAGACGAGAATTTCAAGTTGGCGGTTAGAAGAATACAACAGGCGACTTAATTTGCAAGTGAAGGATATGAGTGAACAGGTGGAACAATGTTTAAATATGAATACTTATAATTAATTGGAAATATAATTTGGTAACATTGAATGATGACACCGACATTCACTAAATCCTGCCTGCATGTATGCAACTTATTGACGGACTTTACCAGTCCCATTTGGCAGACATAAAGTTTTGACAATGTCTGCCTTGTACTCAATTGATAAACGACCCTACACTAATCAGCTCCTGAGCTCTCCGAAGTTTTGAAAATAGCCCATTCATGGGGAATTCTCTAAGTAAGTTAGGTCAT
>JAQIWR010000978.1:0-15851 GCA_034695945.1 Glomeris hexasticha
AATGCGTTTTGTACCCACAAAGTCCGCCATTTTCGCAAGTCGCAGCGCCACCTGGATTCCGTGGCGGACGCGGATACAAGCATGGATACAAGGCGACTCTTCAATTAATAATGTGTCGGCGGTGCGCATGCGCGTAAGGTGTGTGTCATGATAATGATGTGGCCTGCACAGGAGCATATAATAGTTTTTTGCTTGCAGCCGGCGACAATATTGAAATTTGAGAGTTGCACGTCACTTCAATTCCTTCACATTAACGATTTTTTAATCTTCTTTCCACTTTTCCACATTTTTTCGCCCCAATTCCCCACACAATTGTAACAACTTTCCTCATTTTCCCAATTCCCATTAAAAAAATCTCCTCAACCTTTTGTTATCGTTTCGGAGCTAACAATTGTTTTTTTATTCCACTTTCATTTAGCCTAATTATATCATTCTTGCAAGTGCAATTAAATGGTGCTTTTTCATTTCTCCCAGGAATAATGTCCATTTAACCCTTTCATCCAACCCACTCGCATCCAATTATTCAATATTTTATTGTATTGACTTATTCGTTTCATTCTCCAAAAGTACTTTTCATACAAAAGAGTTAGTGATGAGATTAAACTGAAGTTTTGTAATGTTTATGCTTATTATACAGTAAAAGTATAACAGCTATTGTAATTTCGCAATTGGTGGAATACAAATGGCCCATTTACACCATTTTTACCCGCTTACAGCTTATGTATAGGGTGCATGTACATGTATATAGTTTTTTTAATTAAAGTCTTGGATTTGCAAATGGCGATTGTGCCAGCAATTTGTACATTTTATGGTGGAGAGGAAATTACGTTTAAAGAAAATAACGATCGCTTAATTTGCATGGGGTTTTTTCATTGGTCGCCTTCTGCTCCTTCGATTATCCATACAAAATGCAATTAGGCCGTAAAAGAAAAAGGGAGGTCCTAAGCTTGCAATGTAATTAAACAGTGACGTCATGTCTTGCATGATAAACGGGGGATTTAACAGAAATTTAACCGTATGTGGGTCAGAATAATCATAAATATTTAATGAGAGAGAATTTTAAGTTAAGCCTTGAAAACGATAAATAATAATAAAAATACTATTATTCAGAGTATGCGTAGGTATATATCATGTACATGTTGGTAATATATGATCATTTATAATGTACGGAAATCTGACACTGCATCAGAATTATTATTGGCTGCATTGCGCATAACAATGTCAACGATTGATGATATGGCCATGAATATGAATGCTGAATACCAATTATGATAGTCAGATTTGAATATTTCCCGAATATCGAAAACAAAAGTCGGCTTATAAATTGGATTTGTTGCATGCATATCTCAAAAATGGGCATGTCAGATTAGATATACATGTAGGTATGCCTGCAATTCGATTTGCATTGGGCCTATTTTACCAATTTAAATGCCCTTTTTATATATTATTTGACGAAACATATATATTTAATATATTTAATATATAGTAATATACTTTTTTAAAGATTTTGGGGTGACATTTGTGTAGTTTCTAGTATAATTTTTGCTAATACAGTGGACTCTCTGTATAGTGGACCCCCGAGTAACGGATTTCCGTTATAACTGACTGGTTTTTCACCCCTTGAAAATTCCCACGTTACAGATGTTCCCTTGTAACAGCTCCATTTGTTCACCCTGAGAAGCAAATATGTACTATTATAACAACTGTAAGAATAATCTACTTGTGTTTTTGCTGTCATTATTTTTCTTTCAGTGTCCCCTGTATTTAAATTCTGCAGAAAAGCGTGTTTTTATTTTAAAAGCCAAGAATGTTGCCCGTCCAGACGTTGCTTACCAACTACTTCTATAAATGATGTTATGCATAGCTTTGAAATGCTAATAAATGAAATTGTTGGCAGCACCTGCCGCTATAAAAAGGTTTTCTCTATAACAGCGTACCCTTATAACAGACAAAGTTTTTCTTGCCATACAATGTCATCTTGCCTTGCAATGGGCCATGCAGGCATTATGGGCCCCGCTTTTTACTGACAAATGATAACTATGAAGACCCCAATGTCGGTGCTGCCACCTACAATATCAATTCATGCTTCTCGTTGTGCATCTCCCATAAGATAACACAAACTATCAGCTATGTATACAAATTAATGAAAGGCAGATATTAATAAAATTGAAACCCAACAATGGTTATTAAATAAGAAATCTCATTTGGCCCTATGTTGAGTGTTGATTTCTGAGAATCTTGTTGCTTGTTTAGAAATTGTGTTGCATAACATTTAAAATTTGTTGTTTGTTATGATTGTGTAATAGGTTGCGTAATGGCTTGTGTAATGGCTTGCTGGGTTGGTTGTTGTTCTTGGAATTTGTTCGCATAAATTAATTGACATGTGATTTGTTACTATATAAGCTGGTGTATTTTAACTGTTGAGTGAGTGTGACTCCAGAAGTCATGATGGCTGGACCAGTCTCCAATTGTGTGATGCGACCTCATCTATGTAATGTATTTTAGTTAGTGCAATTCCCAACCAAGTTGGTCTACTAATAAAGTTCCAAGCAGTCACCCAGAATAATCAATATTTATTGAACACTAAGCTACTACAAAACACCAGTCGTCCCTCCTTAAACCGCAGGTTTATATATAGCTCATTGATTCACTCATCAGAACCCCTTACAGAACGTTTTTAGTTCAGCACAACGCCAACAGATGGCGCCAAAAGCTCTTAACATAACCGATCGTGTAACAGGTAAAATCCAACACTAACTAGAGTTCAGAAAACGAAAAAAGTGAGCTTGTCCCTCCCCAATGTGCGAAAGTGGACTCTCCGTATACACGTGTACGGACGAGTCTCACCCAAAGCAGAGGGGGGACTCACGGTTCAACGGTTCAAACTCGACAACTGCTTCAATCGCCACCAAACTAATTTTAAACAAAAGACAACGATGTTTTACCTCTAGAAAACTGTGGTTATCGAAGATTGGGATAACGATTGCAGATAAATAAACCGACGACCGAAAATTTCCCTATCTCTCCCATGTTAAATTTCGGCGACGGAACAAACCTCGGAACAAACTCTAGGAACAAAATCTTCGCAGCGCCTTCTATCGGGAGCAGGAGGCGAAACGTAACCAGACGTATCGTCTCGCGTATCGTTCACCTTGGTTCACAACCTTGGTTCACCCAATATTCACACACAAAATTGACCACTACGGTACCGCATAATCCGTCATCCAACTGCAAATTTGCGCGTATAATCCGCAAGTGTAATATGATGTAAATTATATTTTCCTATGTATATTATCAAAATGTACTGTTTTAGAAGATTGCGTGTTGGCAACACTAAAAAGCAAAGATGGCGTCTACACTTGCAGAGATTCCGTCAACAGGCGGCTTTTCTTTCGAAAATTGCCGACGGTAAATTATGTATTTCATATTAGTTCAGCTAGACACTTTCAAGCAGTTGTCCTTTAACTATTTATCCTATATTTTCCCTGTTGTTTTGTTTTTTCGTTTTTTCGTAACCACTGTTTACGAGATGACACAGCATAAATAGAGCATATATTTGACATGACGTTTATAGGCCTATACACCGGTGTATATTTCTCAAATAAGCCGGTAATAAAATGTAAATGTTCTTAAAAATACATGTTAATCGTGTTTTCAGAAATGCATTTTTGGCGGAGAAAGGATTTGCTATGCCGAAAGCGGTGAAAACCGGAACTACAATTATTGGAATTGTTTTCAAGGTATTTGCAAGGCTGATTGGATATACGACAAGACTTGGGATTTTTTTCAAAGATGGAATTTCATTGCAGGATGGCGTGATTTTGGGAGCAGATACTAGAGCTACAGAGGGAAATATTGTGGCTGAAAAAGATTGCGAGAAAATACATTACATCGCACCAAACATTTAGTAAACAATTGGCGATTATATATTTCTGTTCTACACCAGATGGCTAAAAAAATTCTAATTTTAGTTGCTGTGGTGCTGGAACAGCTGCAGACACTGAGAAGACAACCAAAATGATTTCTTCTCAGCTTGAACTGCACCGTCTTGCAACTGGAAGACCTGCAAGACTGCATGCTGCTAATAGGCTGATTTCTCAGATGTTATTCAAGTACGATTGACTAATCTTTGACAAATCAATTTTTTTCGAAATGTGTAAATTTTGGCGTATATTATCAACTTATCTAGATACCAAGGCTACATTGGAGCAGCTTTGATCCTCGGTGGAGTTGATTTAACAGGACCTCACCTGTTTCAAATCTATCCTCATGGGTCATCCGATCAACTACCTTATGTGACCATGGGTTCTGGCTCATTAGCTGCCATGTCAGTATTGGAATGCCGCTGGAAGGCAGATTTGGAGGTTAGGAAAATAAAGGATTTTGTAATGATGCAATGAGAACATAAGGCCTTTTCAAATTCCAGTTGGCGGAGGCAAAGGAACTGGTTAGAGATGCAGTGTCAGCTGGCATTTTCAACGATCTGGGTTCAGGAAGCAATGTGGATATTTGTGTGATCACAAAAGATAGTACCGAGTACAAGAAGCCGTACTACGTTGCTAATATCAAGGGTGAAAGGTAATTACATTTTATTTAACCGCCTTAATCAAGAATTATTCAGTTGTAGATTTTTATGAATGAGTTTTGTTTGCATTACAGACAAGGCAAATATCGCTTTAAACGTGGCTCAACTGCAGTTTTGACAACTAAGGTAATCCCTATTCACGTGGAAGAAACTATTGTAAAGAAACACGATGCTGAGGCCATGGATACCTCCACTTGAAATGTTTGCCATCTGGTTAAGATGTGTCACATTAAATAAAAATTGGCGAAATTTATCGTGTAGCATTAGAATTCCATACAACCCCATTTGAACAGTTGATATTTATTGAAAGTAATTAATAACAAACGAACATACATTAGAGGTAGTGAGTATTTTGCAGATTCTGAAATGTGAACGAGAAATTAACTTTTCTGTGCTTTTTGGCAACTTTGGTAGCCATCGTGCATTTTGTTCGCGAGCAAAAGAAGGTCCCCGATGTCCGGACGATCATTAGGATTAGGACAAATGCAGTCATTTATTACCTTTTGCACCTGAAATAATTTAACACAGATTGTATTGTTATTTTTCAAACGGTAACTACAGATAATTGGCTAACTTGGTCTGAGAATAGGTCTGATGGCAGTGGTGGGTAATCGCAAATTTCAATTCTCTTGCATAGAAAATGGAAGTTCATTTTCTCGCAGTGAAATGGCGTCTGCAACACAGCCATCTGTATATTTAAAAACTTGGGTTAGATAACGAAGTGAAAGATTGTTTCATACTTACTTACTTCGTACATCAGGCAGCCTAATGACCATATGTCCGATTTGAAGTCATAAGGTTCTTGTTTTATTCTTTCCGGAGACATGTAATATGGTGTTCCCACTTGAGGATATTTAAAAAGAAATGTAGTTATTTTTCATGTCGATTTCGTCAATTTTAGGCATGGCTACTCGTGCATTTTACCTAAGGATTTTGCTGCAGTCGTTTTAGAACTGAAATATCTTGCCAATCCTAAATCACCCAATTTAACAGTGTCCGTAAAAGTAATAAATATATTAGCTGGCTTTATATCTGTAAGAAATGAAAGTACAGTTCGGTGGAATATGGTCCTACTGTGCATGTACAAAGTGATTAACCTCTGTGCATTATTCTTTTGGAATGCATATGATCCAAGGCCCTGCAAATTTGCACAAAGAATTTCCATAATGTTTCTTCTGGGACAAGTTGACTGTTTTCCTTGAAGTACTAAATAGGAAACAAATTTGGAGATTATAAAAGTTTTACTAAGTTGTGATTGTACATGTTAAACTAAATTACTCTGATCATGTGGGATAAATCGCCACCATCAGCTAGTTCAAGAACTATGTGAAGTTCGTTTGATTCAATGAAAGATGCCAGGTATCTTACAATGTTTGGGTGATCAAGTTGCTGAAAAATAATGGATGCAATTAAATGTCAAGTGGGAAGACAGTAATATTTTTTGCTAATACTAAAATGCAACTAGTTTAGTAACTGTCATGTTGCCATCAATTAATTTTTAGTGACAGAGTTTTTGAATGCATGCTCACTTGCAGAAGGCTGATTTCTTTAATGCAATCTTGTCTTGCTTTAGAATCAGTCATTGCAAATACCTAGAATATTTGATATTTTTTATTTTATAGCACGTACGTACTTGCTTTTTTTAAACTTAATTTATTGGCGATACCTGAACCGTTTTTAGTGCCACTTTCTCACCAGTCCTGCGACACTTTGCCAAATAAACAACGCTGAACATTCCGCTGCCTATTTGGCGCAAAATTTCTAATTTCGACAAACGAGAAAAGTCCGAATCTCCATGTAATGATGCTGAATACATCTTTGACAAAATGATAACTGCTTCTGTTATTAGTTTGTGATGTTACCCGGGAAACTTATCGATGACGAAATGACAAAAATTGATCCGTCAAGTCCGCCTAATAAACCAATGAACGGTGTATAAATACGGATGAGTGGAGGCCATTGGCCGAAGGGGCGTGGCGAACTGTGCGGAGAGGATCACGCCCCCTCCTCCGTAGACAACACAGGCAGGCACCACGTTACCTTCTACCTTGACGTTGATTGATATGGAGCAGGACACAAGATGTGAACGATGTCTAGTTTTGGGGACGCTGAAACCTGAAATTGGTGGAACGTTTCGTAAAAGTTCATCAGTGAGTGAAAAAATACCATGTTATTTTCCCGCCCATGTTTTTGCAATGGGAGTTCGGACCATTGTTCGGACCAAGGAGGTTCGGACTCATGAACATTGGCAGAAGCGCCGTTACCGATTACACTCCATTCAAGACTGTAATCACTGCATTATCCTTGACCGAAGGTTATTACAGAAGCGTTGCTGCATCAATGACTGCATATTCGATCAAGGATTCGATCGTACGTACAGGTGCAACTCCGCATAGGTATTTTCCGACATTCCGCGCCTGATGTCGTACCAAAACCCAAAGCTGGAAGTTAAAAACCAACAATCCGGTAACAGGAATTTTAAAATAGACTACCTCCAAGTGTGGCTGTTGAATCTGTACTTTTCGTATTATGACAGCGACCCAAACAGGCCCCTCCGGCCCATTGGTTCTTCAACCCGTTACCATGCACGAGACCGTTACATCGTTTACCAATGCGGAAATGTTAGAAATGGTTTTGCTGTATGGAGAATGTGGGAGAAACGCTAGGAAAACGGAGAGACTTTATGCCGAGAGGTTTCCCGGTTTGAGGCACCCAAAACACAACACAATTTCGAATGTTGTTGCTAGACTGAGAGAGACGGGAGGTTTCAAAGCAGCTCCCAGAACGGGAAGACCTAGAACTGCAACGGCGGAAACGACAGAAGCTGATGTATTGGCTTATGTAAGTATGCATCCACACGCAAGCCGAAGAGCCATCGCAGTACAGAGTGGCATCTCGGCAGGGTCTGTTGACCGAATCCTGCACAGACATAACTACGTGCCCTACCATGTGAACCTGAAGAAGAGCATGCAGCCAGCTGATTTTGACTACCTGCAGAGGGAAGACTTCTGTAACTGGCTCTTGGTGATGCAGGCATGCTTGCTTGATGAATATCGCTGACAAGTCAGAAATGGCATTTTATTTTAAAATTTAAGATACACATTTTAAAATGTACTGACTGTACGTGTACGTGTAAAAAGTAATGTCCGTGATCTGTTCTGGCTTGCTCAACAGGACGATGACGCTTCCTTCCTCAGCAAGGTGATGTGGACCTCTGAAGCCAAATTCACGAGCGATGATGTGATCCACTCCAACAACCTTCAGTACTGGTCACCTCATGACCAGCACCTCATGCCAGTTGATCAGGCAAGACCGATACAAAGCAAGTGGTCGGTGAACGTTTGGTGCGGCATCTGGTGCGACTTCATCATCGGCCCGGTGTTTTACGACGAACCGATGAACGGCGATAGGTACTTGCAGTTCTTGCAGAACACTGTTGGCAGCTGGTTGGAGAAGATGCCGCCGGAGATAATGCCATCGATCTGGTTCCAACATGACAGGGCACCGCAACATAACTTGTGTACGGTACGTAATTGGCTCGATGGTAAGTTCGGGGCCAAGTGGATCGGTCTGCACGGTCCTGTCGAATGGCCTCCTCGGTCTCCAGACCTTAGCCCAGTGGACTTTTTCATGTGGGCTCACGTCAAGGAAAATGTTTACTTCACGCATCCAGCGGATCAGGCAGATTTGAGATTCCGCATCACAAATGTGTGTCGCGGCATCGATGCGGAGATGATCCGGAGGATGCGCGTCAACCTCGTTGAAAGGCTTCAGAAGTGTGTAGCTGCCGGAGGCCGATATTTTGAAAATGCGGAGTGAACAATGTAAGAATAATGTTTTATTGTTGTTCGATTCGGTCGCTCTGAGTGTTCGAATTTACGCTATGGCCTTTCCTTGATTGGTAAATCCCTTCGCGTAAGAGTTCCCATTGATGGTTTGTTCCTGAAAATCTCCAACAGGTATATGCCAGATGTGCCCCGAGTTGGGGCAAGATGCAGATGCATGAATCCAGTTTGAGGTTGAGACCTATAAACTAATTGGTTGTGAGAAGTATCGAGAGTGGATAAATAGTATAAATTGGAGTTTTGTGTATAAAAAAGTGCAGTCTTGCATTGTTATCATATGTGAGTTTTGATGTTTGTTGTAAATGGTAATAAACACATCATTCATTTTGACTATTGAAGTTGTGGTATATTTGATAGCTATAACTTGAAATGAAAATAATAAACAATTAAGTTGCAATTTATCCTTTAGTAAAGTTTATTTAGAGGACATTTATTGTAAAAAGCTGTAAAAGCGTGTAAAAGACTTCATGGTGAAGATTATGGCCGATAGGTGGCAGCACTTGAACGTAGTGGATGCGGATGCGACATTTTGCGCGAAAAGGAAAGTGCTGAATGCGGAACCTGTTGCAATGATTCAATGAAATACCGGTGAGAAAGAAGGTTAGTGAGTTATATTCATCTGATGGTATGTGTTTTATTTTATAGCTTGTTTCTAAAGACCTGTTAATTCCAAGGTTAATTCATCTTTTGGCCAGATCGCGAGAATGAATGAATCAGCCGATGCAAATGATCAAGCAGTTGGTAATGGAAAAGGTAACCAAGTAATCGTAAATAACACGTTTATTCCACCAAAGACGCAGACAGGAAACTGCCAAACTTCACAAGCCTCAACAGCATCGGCAACCGGTCGGTACTATATACGAAAAATCATTCTTGTTCATGCGCATTCATGGGTATGCAAAAATGAAAAATCTCATGATTAATTATAGGGAACCCTCGCAACAAGGTGGCTTTAAAACCGGGAAGATCTCTGTTGAACTGGATTCGTCTTGGTCATTCAGGGAAGGACTTAACAGGAGTCGGGTGCCAAGTCCAGCAAGTGACTCCTGAGCAACTGATGCAACACAATCAGCGCCATGATGCGTGGATTTGCCTACGAGGTTATTAATTTCTGCCAAGTTTTATTAATCAACAAAACAATGGCACCGCTTACATTTTATCTCATGTATTTGAAAGCAGAATCAATGTGTATTTTTCTCTTCTGTCAAACAGGGAAAGTGTACAATATTACACCGTACATGGAATATCATCCTGGTGGAGAAGAGGAATTGATGAAAGGAGCGGGGAAAGATGCAACCGAGCTATTTAATAGTGTAAACATCGTAGCCTGTCTTATAATGAATATATAGTGCTTTTATATCAGTGTGTTTGAAGTGACAGACTTTATTTTGCAGGTTCATAATTGGGTTAATGCTGAATCAATGCTGCAGAAATGTTTTGTGGGGTACTTGGATGCAACTTCATTGACTATGGTTACAAATCCCATTATGAAGACGATCCGCCCAAATCATGCTGCTCTGACTGCAACTGTTACGGAAGGTGATAAGGAATTATTAATTACATTCTGAAAGTTTACGATATGTAGTTTCAATAACGCAGTTCATTTTTAAGTTACATACTCAATATTTACATATTAATTAATTATGTTACAGCCATTAAACCTCCTGAAATAATTGCAGCACCAAAGTTAGATATTCCTCATTTTAGTCATTGTATTTTATGCTCTTGACATGCTAATTTCCATATTTGCTGTATTTGTAGGTTTACATGGTCCCAATCTTCTTGTACTCTCCAATTACGCATTACGGTTCCTGCATTTCTATCGAGGGAATCTATTGTTGTATTTTATCGTGGTCAGCGATTGACCACTTTGGTCCATTTTAATGATTTAGTATATTATACTGATATTGGTAAGTCATTTCTTGTGAGAATTGTATATTCTTTTAGATTTGAACTGAACGTTTGTGATTGATTGTAGACTTAGAGCATGGCATAGAGGAACACATGAAAGGTTGACACATGAGCGACTGTGCGCAATCAACATTAAAATCACAGTGTGAATAACGCCTGTTTCTGACTGTAGTGAATGTCACCAACAGCAGTGAATCAGTATCAATTGTGGAAATTGAACTGCCAAAGAAGACATCAGATACTCAGTGTAGCAATTTGGGAAACTTTCTACAATTACATGGCCAAATTGTTTCAAAAGAAAATCGAGGTTGGCAACTGTTGAACGTTTGCATTTAAAACTTCAGGTTACAGATTAATATATTGTGTTGTTTGATTTTAATTACAGAGTTGCAGTATGTAAGATGTACGCTGATCAAAAAACACGCCATTACGCACGATACGTGGATCTTCACGTTGAAACTTCCAGCTGGTTGTCACATGTTGGTTCCAGTTGGCCATCATATTCATCTTCGACAGGAGGTGGATGGAGTCATTGTTGTTCGTAGCTTCACCCCAATCCCACCAGATCTGCTGCATGGAGTTGAATCCGACAGCAACTTGCTTCATCTTATGATTAAAATCTATAAATGTGGCATCTTCACACCATTACTTCATGAACTGTGCATCGGTTCGTTTCATAAATAGATGTTTCATTACTTCATGCAATAAACTAATGTACTGTTGACTTATTTCCAGGTGACACAATAGATACAAGTGACTTCAGTGGAAGCTACGACATTAAAATGTTACATTCGGCTACACATTTAGTGTTACTTGCAGCCGGAACGGGTTTCACTCCAATGTGTGGTATAATCCGCCAATCACTCCAAAGCAACTCAAGGTAAACTGAACATTTAGAGTTTGGATACATTTTTGACAAAGTGACTTGATCGATCCATTACGCTGATATTTCATTTTAGAACCACTGTATCACTGGTATTTTTCAACAAGAAGCAGCAAGATATATTGTGGAAGGATCAGTTGGACGTTTTAAATGAAGAAAATGAAAGATTTAGTGTGCATCACGTGCTGTCGGAGCCTGATAGTGGATGGAATGGAGAAGTAGGGAAGATACGTGCCGATATTTTGATGCCGCAAATTCCCAGCATTTCTAGTTCGGATTTACACATCTGCGTATGTGGACCTGTTGAGTTTACAGAGACTTCTTTACAGTACGTATGGTGCTTTAATGTGGAAACAGATTATGTGTGACTGATTTTGTCCCTTTTTCTTTTTTTAGAATCTTGCACGATTTAGGCGTTGCAAGAACTCAAATTCGTGCTTTTATGTCGTGACAACAACGTTCCGTTTGTAAAATAACTTCATTTTAATTGACAACATGGCAGTAATTATTCCAATGACATGCTAATGTGCTTTTAGCAATTTATTTTAGTATTCCATGAAAATATCAGGGTAGACTTGGTTGTGAAATTAGTCTCAACATTACAAACATTGAGTACAAGTCAAACTCACGTATACCGATAATTCCAAGCACTGTGCCGATAAACCAGATAAATCATAGTGTTATTAAATCGCTTTATTTATTCATTCTCGTAAACCGATCTAATTCATTATCCCTCTCTTACAATTCACAATTTTACGACGTTGAACACTGCGCCGTGTGGGTTGCTTCTTCCGAGTCATCCGATTCCGAATCGTCGGATTCCGGAGGTGAATCTTCAACTTGTTCACCCTGTTGTCTAGCCTGTTCATACAGTTCATCAAAATTAGGGTATATTTATTACATTCAACTGGCAACTAAATTGGCATTATACCCGTCTTCGGGCATCCCTTCGGAAGTGATGCATAAGGAACCACAACATCTGACCATCGATGGCTTCTGGCTCTCGACAGCGCTCCTCGTCTCGATCCTTTTTGTTGGCTTCCATAACCTAAACATATTTTTTGATAAAATAATATTCTGTGAAGTTAAATCCACTGGCTTTTGCAAACCTTTCTTAGGCCATCAAGTTTAGGTGGAGTTTCGCAAGATGGAACCCATATTTTGACGTCATCATCGAGTCCACTTGTCGCAAGGATTGGTATATGTGGATGTGGCTCCAGACAATTAACCTACAGTATTGCACTAAACTATTAGCATATGGCTATAAACTGACATTTTACGTATTTCCAATTCTTTTAGATATCAGTGAAGCATTACTCACAACTCCACTTTCATCGCCAACCATGAACTGAACAATTGCACCAGTATCACGATCCCAAATAAAGATGTTACCACAGTCACTTCCACTGATGATGTATTCGCTGTTCGCCCCAAAATAATTGATGCCCTTAACTTCAGATACATAGGTAATTATTCAGTTGCAAAAGTAGTAATGCAGATTTATTCTTAAAATACCTGTCGTGCTGTTGCGATGTCCGCTGAAACGAGCTTTGTACGTAGCTCCATCAGAATGAGATGAATCAAAAGTGTACACGTCCTCATCATTGTACGAGGCCAATATTTCTGGGCAAACATATTAGTCAATCAAAGTCTTATTACTGAAATTGATTAATTAATAGTGCTTAAAGTTTGAAAACCTGTGCCATCGTGGTTATAGACAAGACATGTGATGTGCGCACGAATTTCACTGTCAAGCTATGAAAATGAAGTTGTATTACTAGACTATTTTCAGGTTAGTGCAGAATTGTGAAATGCGTACCAATTCGTGCGGACAGAACTTTTTAAGGGTACCGTTGTCCGTGTCGATTTTTCGCTTGTCATAAATCCTGCCGGTTTGTAAAAACAATCTTGCAATGAATTTCAAAATCTTATGTTGAATTGAATTTCAGCGGTGAACACATTACCTGACAAAATGGTCTCTTCCCCCAATTGCAAACTCGTACGGGTTCATCGGGTTACCGTAGATGGTATACAGAGGCACCTTGCGATCGTCCTCCTTGCACGTAAGAATTCTATGCAGAGCAACCATGTCACCATTTGTAGACATTATTGCTGGTTAAGACTTACTTTTCTGGTTTATTCTCTCGAAGGTCTATTTCGAAGACTACAGCATCCTCTGCGCAAGTCAGAAAAGCATGCGGGCAATCGGATTCCAGAGCAATCTGCAAGGAAAACAACGTAATCATGAGCACATGTACGTTGCGCGTCGACTTCGCAAATTACTTTGTGAGCAGCTCCGTGATGCTGTGCTAATTTCTTGGTGTTTTTACACACTCCAGTTGAGGAAAGCTCTGCGAGTCTGATCTGTCCATCGCGTGCACTACTCACGATGAGAGAGTCCCCTCCGAGAGGCATAAACTTCACCTGCAAGTAAGAGTAAGTCAAAACTACTTAAAAGGTACACTAGAAATTCTTCAGTCCACCTAAGTGGTGATGACTAGTATCATGGAGCACCTGAAAGACGTTGCTTCTATGACCACTTTCGTAGACCAAAACTGGCTCGGCTACGGTCCAATCCCAGATTACAACGTTGAGATCGTCCGAACCGGTTGCCAACCTTGTGCCGGTATTGTTAAAGTGCAGGGCATTGACGCACCCTTCGTGCCTCTTCATTTTATACATGAGTTCTAAACGTTCCACCATATGCAGGCTTCCGTAAGCTTTCGACTGAAACCAGTTCGGTGAACTGTTCCCGGAGTAACCGTACTGTCTCTGGGTGACTTCCTTGCACACAAACCACCTGTACTGGGGTTTTGGGATGTCCAAATGGTTCCTACTTAGATTGTCGGTGTTTACAATTGGAGTTTCCCTGGTGTAACTATGCCTGTTCGCGTGGCCACTACCGCTGTTGGTGTCATCATCGTCGTCGCTGTCCAACCCGACATCATGTCTTACATTTGACAGTTCCCTGGGATCTTTAAGCATGTTTCTTAAAACCATGGCATTATAGTTGCATTTATCTTCAAGATCGGCTTGGGCTCCGGGTTCCGGTTCGGTTTCAGTATCGGTTGCGGTCTCGCTGTCCTCCGCGGCAACATCAGGAAGTGAGCAACCGCTGTCCTGTTGGCCGGAGTCTGGGCTGTTTTCGCTAGAAGCAGCATCAGCAGAGACTTCCAGCTTCTCCAGTCCTTTACCTTTGCCATTTTCAACCATGTTCACCTCTTCCGAGTCTGTGTCCTGCGACTTCTCCACACTGATGCCGCTGTCATCCTTCTTCATGGCTAATCTTCGGGTCATGGAAGATGATGATTGGGCTTGTTGAGGGTCGAAATCCATATCCATGTCTTCAGGGGATTCTTCGGTGTTATCGGATTCATCTGACAAGTCACCATTCCCATGACTAGACATTTTTAATCGATCCCTTGAGCTGAAATAAAATTGATGTATGTATTTGTTAAAACTTCAAAGTTTGTGTGAAGTGGCTGATATGGCTGTTTGAACCACGTTTCTGTTAATTATCCAAAGTGTATATAACTATATTCATAACTTTTTTTACAGTATGTCCGTTAATTTACTATGAATTAATTCACAATGCACTTGGATTATAATTTTTTAATAGTAGAAATGGTTTTTAAATTAATTATAGTATGTGGAATAGAAATGGAATATCCGTGTTATAGGCCTAATTATTATTTGATTGGCAGCTTTACGCAACTTGTCAACTACTTTTATCGTGCTTCTATTTCATGCGCAGTAACACAAAATTGAACAGGTTCTGCAAATAACCGAACCCAATTACGTAATCGTATTCATACATATATTTTGTGGCGCAATAAGTATGGGATATATGCGCATATATAAAGATGCGGCTAGCACCCTTGACAAGAGCTTACAAGAGCAACGCTGTTGATTACCTTTACCAGACGCAAAAGTGGACGAGTATAAAGAGGTTGGAGTCTATCAAAACTGGAAGTTTGCTGGTTCTAGCGTTTCTTCAACGTTATTCGTCAGCCGTTAACCCGATCGCAAACTGCCATTTTGTGCAGTCTTTTTCCAGATCACCGATGGAACTCCGCGTCCAGATGGAACGCCATAAACACTATCAACAGTCAACAGCGCCCCCTATTGGCCTTGTTGATGCCGCAAAAGCTACACGACTGCATCTTTGCTCCTGCAGATGGCACTGCGTGCCGCCTGATTTTACAACCCAAAAGCGCTCGTGCTGCAGTATAAGTCGTCGCACTAGAGCCGAAGTTTGGTTCAATCAATTTGTTCAATCAATAATGGGATACAGATCATTGGTTCGATGTCGTTCTGGCTCGAATCTAGCTCGAATTTTGCAGAGTTTGAGGAAATTTTGCAATTAGATTTAGATAGCATGAGTTCAGGAGATTTAAGTGATCGCGATCGAGGAAGACGCCGAAAGAAGAAGTCAACAGGAAAGGTTTCGCAATTTAAAGAAGATTCAATCTTGGATTCAATAGAGGTTGTGCATGAGGGTGTGATTTCGTTTTGACGTCATGTCGTGGGTGGGACCAATTTGACCAATTTGACATCACCAATACCAACTGCCTGAAATCCGCCATCTTGTAGGCTCAACTACACCGAAAAACGCCGATAGCGTGTT
>JAQIWR010000979.1:0-15847 GCA_034695945.1 Glomeris hexasticha
AAGTACAAAAGAACGCTTTGGTAATTACACATGATAATTTGCATGAGCGTGGAACAGCTAGAGTATTCTGACTATAGGAAAAGTGCATTTCTCTGTTTTGAAATACATATGTGTGTTTGGGGTATACAAAAATTAGTGAATTTATTCATGTAGCATGTGCTGTTGAGGATTCCTTCCAGAATCTTGTGTCTGCCAACTTTACCAGGATGCAATCTGCAGGGTAGAGAGTAATATAATTGGTTGTCTTGGAAGTGGTACGGCACGCGATGAGATTCTGCTTTTTTTGGAAAATACAAACTGCCCTTGCTTTACAGGATTTGTTATATTTTTTACAGGCAATCAATGGGTCACATGATTCATAGCCCGGATAGATTTGGGGGCTCGGTACCCTAAAGCAGTAATACCGTGAGTTGTCGATGTGTGCTCGGTTCCAGTGTGTTATTATTATTATATTATTATTATTAATTACTGTTATATAATAAATACTGACTCGCAGAATTTGAGTTACTGCATAATTACTATACAGTACACTTCTCTATAGTGTCTCTCTATCGTCGTTCACTGTTTTTGAACCGGGTGCATTTCGTTTCACTACTGGTGTGCAAAGGACCACTTGAGTTGTACGTACTCGTTTTTAGAATCGTGCCGGCTGCTGTTTTAAACTATAACTAGTTTGGCGGATTACCGAATGGCCGGTGTCCGGAATTCTATAGCGCAAAGATGTGCAGTTCAGTATATACGTGTTTGGGTACTGATGGTTCTGTGCTTGTATTCACATCCACCCACAGGCGAAAACAATCGCTACAAGGTGAAGTTCAGCGACCAACGTGTCTGCAAGAGCTTCCTGTTGGGTTGCTGCCCTCATGACATCCTGGCCTCCACCGTGAGTTGACTTCTTGCCTTGACGTACCTTGTAGCAGTTGCAGTAGCATCAAGTTCCGTGCAACGCCCGTACCACACTGTCTCTCGATGATGTCCTCCCTCGCAAGGGCCACGGTGAAAAAGCTCGCACCTTCGGATGATCGGCAACGTGACATCAGGAACATGCATTTTCATGAGAATTTGTTTGTTAACAGTCTTTAATACATGGTGTGCAGCATGTTACAGATGGAAATGCGGCTTTGAGTTTCTAATGAGTGCACCGCAATGTCGCTGTTAGCGTTTTAGTTTGGATACTGTTAGTTGATTAACTTGGAATACATTTATATTTTTAATACAATGTTGACACAGTAATAACCTTTAAGACCAACAGTCCAGAAAGTTATTGGCAAAACAATGCTTTATTTTGAAGGAAAATAAGTACATATCTACACAAGACTCTCCTTAATCCGGCCATTCCTTGCACACGGATGAGGGATTATTGAGATTATAATGAAATTTAATTGTATACTGTTACAGTATGTAGAAAGAGTTCATTAAATGTAATAAACACAAATATGACAGTCCATGAACTTACTGTGTACATGTACACTATTAATGAAATGTTATATCTGAGCACTGCATAAAAATATGTGTAGTGCTACATATAAACAGTAAAAGAAACGAGAAGTTGTAATGTTCAAGATAAGAGTACAAATGAAATCGTACATTTTCGACTTAATCTCGTCTTTCAAGCATTTAGTTTTGTCGTTCCATTATTGAAAGAATGTGGCCAGACAAGACACTTCCTTGTAATAAACCAAAAAATACGAAAGCTGAGGTGGCCGGATTATCGAGAGTCAGGTGTATATTTGGATTTAAAAATGATGTTTTGAAATTTAAAACCCATGTTTTCAATTGATCCAAGTTGCAACCTTGCATGTTTGTTCCTCAATGACATGACACATGTTTCAGCTGACTTCCTGTATATGGTTACCAATTCACAATGCACAATTTCTTCATGGTTTACTATGTCTGAATGTGTCATGCAATCCCTAGATGGAACACATGGTATATTATGACCTTGTTTCGTGCAACAAGATCAATACCACACCAATCAATAATGTAGTATTCCCTGGCCCAGTTAACTTTAATACGATAGGAGATCGATCAATACTTGGTGACATGTCATGTTAGATTAATTTGCAGTAAAAGCAATTACTACTCCAACTACATAGTTAATTTATTTGAACATCTAATATGACATTACAATAAAGACTGATGCAAAAGCATGTCTACGGGTGGAAATACTATATATATTGAAAGGTTGTCGTTACTACATGATTCTTTCATCTATTCCGTGGCCCTTGCGATAGTGCTGCTTACAGTGAAGGTTTTCTGGAGTTGGAATTGTGTGAACGACTAATCATGTGAATTCTTGGTGTTAGCGAATGGATCTGGGAGACTGCCCTAAGATTCACGACTTGGCGTTAAGGGCTGACTATGAACAAGCGTGTGATGCTAAAGACTATTACTACGACATCGATGTGAGTATTGTGGCATTATGTTGCTGTGCATGTAGAAATACATGTGGGGCATTTCACTGTTTTAGGCGATGGAGCATCTTCAAGCTTTTATAAATGACTGCGACAGAAGGACCGAATTAGCAAAGAGAAGATTGGCTGAAACTCAGGAGGAACTTAGTGCAGAAGTTGCCGCTAAGGTATATTAGAAAATGGTTGCTAGTTTTGTAATTAGTAAGAAGAATTATTATTAAGTGAATGTGACTTTTTTTGGCGACAGGCGAACAAAGTGCACGACCTTGCAGAACAGATTGGAAAAAAGTTGGCAAGGGCCGAGCAACTGGGAGCTGATGGCAATGTGGAGGAATCGCTCAAGCTTATGGAAGAAGTTGAGGAAATACGGAAAAAGAAATTGCAAGCTGAGGTGAGATATTGGATTTAATGCTATGTATTAATATAATTAGAATATATTATTGTAATATGTTGGTGTTACTGTTATTTATAGCAAGAATACAGGAATTCAATGCCTGCGTCAAGTTACCAGCAGCAGAAGTTGCGCGTCTGCGAGGTCTGCTCGGCGTATCTCGGCATTCACGATAACGACAGAAGGCTTGCGGATCACTTTGGCGGAAAGCTTCACTTGGGGTTTATAAAGATTAGAGAAAAACTGGATGAACTAATGGTCAGTTCGAGTGTACACACCTGGAGCAGAAAGTGTAGAAGTCTGTATTGGTTTTGTTTTAATCGTAGAAATGCGTGAGTGACCGAAGAGAAAAGATGAAAGGTGACGGCAGAGAATGCCGTAGCGGAAACGGTGGAAGTTCGAGAGACCGTTCCGAAACAAGACCAAGAAAGAGGGAACATGATAGGGATGAAGGAAGGGACAGGGGCAGGGACCGTGACAGGAAAGAAAGGGCTTCGGACACCAAACGGTCACGGAGTAGAAGCCGAAGCAGAGGTCGGCGTAGTGGAAGAAGGTAAACGAATGGTCACTGCACCATGACAAGTTTCGATTGAACTTGTATATTAACAATACGATTGTAATTTTTAGACCAGATTCTAGGAAGAGATCTAGATCCAGAGACAGAAAGAGATCTCACGATGATTCCAAGTCTGACAAGAGCGACAGAAGGCGAGAACGTTCGAGATCGAGATCCAAAGACGGCGGCAGACGAGCATCCGGGGACCGGTCCCCAAAAAGGTATAAAGTGTGTTAATTAAATGGTAGATTGGAAGTGATTGTTAATAGCTAATGGGGATTTTAGAAGCATCAAGGTTGAGGAATCGGGAAGGTCCAGCGTCGAAGGCCTCAGTGATAGACGGTCGGCGGATGGCGATAGCCATCGTAACGGAGGAAGTTCCGAGTGAACTGTGTAGAAAGAACCCATCTGACTTACCTTGTATTGGTTTATGCATTTGTTTTTTTGGATGAAATTGCACCAAAATTTGAAGACTGGAGGGAAAGTGAGTGACTGTTGTCCAGCTTTGGAGTGTCTTGACTTCACAATATTTGACAAGCACTTGGATGCTGCAGATTTTTGTCTGAAAAACATAGTTGTGTTTCAAGCGAGTTGTATTGTTGATGTGAATCTTATATATTTTGAAGCTGCAAGATGCAATGTTTATTTGCAGGATACACATAATAAAGTCAATTTTCAGCATTTGACAGTTTCACGTAGTTGAGTAATACATTGAGTGACGTCACAGTTTATATTTGTGTTGACCTCACGTGACACTTTGACCTTTTGTTCAAAATATTTTCCAATATGGAATCTTTGAAATTGCGTTGGTTGGTGGGATTTAATTTGGGGAGTTGGATGCAAATGAAGTGGGTTGGCTTTACAACAGTTATGACGTCACGATGTGCGTCAAGGTTGTCCAAACTGTAAACAACATCAACATTGGTATTTAACCTACATATATCCTTTCACTGATAAATTACCATACATAAGTGAAAGTCGTTGGTTCAAAAATGAGTGCCATTTTGATATTTACGATTGTTATTAATTACATATGGATGACGTAGGTACTGTGAAAAGGTAAAAACTTTTTCTTATGTAGAATTAAATATTTATTTCCTGTTGACATTTCCTTCTCGACCCTGTGACATTTGATTAGAAATGTACATCAACTTTATTGCTACGTGCTCTTAAATTATTTCAATGCTTTCCAAAAAGTCGTAATGTCGACTACAATGCGGCAAAGTTCATGACGTCATTCGTGACGTAGCAACGTATTTGCCGTTTTCTCTGCCAACATATGCTCCTGGCTCCTTTATGTTATAAATTGAATATAAGTTTTTCTTTGTCGATGCATTGGTCGATGTGAACAAATATAAAAAAAATAAAAAGGTCAGCAATCTACTGAAAATTGGCATTTATAATCGATTTAATTGTTTAGAAATTTTTGCACAATTAATTTATTGGGATCCATATCTCGATTTCACCATTTCACGATTTGAAAATTTGAAACTGAAAAACACATAAAATGCCGTCCTTAGAAAGGTAACTTGTTTCCTACCAAGCAGATTGCATATTTTGCCTCTTTACAACCTCCACATGATCTGACCCACGGTATATAGATTAGTATGGATCTGACCAAGGATCTAACTGAAATCGGTAGTTCCGATCCGCATTTGATCCGCTCCGCAACGGTGAACGCCGCGTTCTCCAAATGACGAAGCCGCATTGGTCGTGACGTCAAGAACGGGAGGAGCGACGCGCTAGCCTCGTAGCAGGGTAAAGCGGTGATGTGTTTTTCGATGGCAAAATATGGCCGCGCCGTTGTGATGAATGGGTGATCGTCCCGGCTCAGTAGCTGTTTCGCAGCGAATTATGACCAGCATGAAGGGCGAAGTGGTGAGTTGGATTGATGTTTCGTATTCGACCATCGTTTTACACCGTTTATTGTTGGTTTGAACGGAGTATAAAGTGTATTTTTGGGGCTGTCGTCGATCGCAAGTTGTTGGCGGTTTTTCGTTGACTAGCGGACAAAACGAAACCTTGAGGTAATCGGATATAAAAACGTTTGCTGGTTTGGCGAGTTGTTTGTTCGTTGTTTTGCTATTTTTCGCATATATTTGTAGGTAATCGGTGGGAAATGGTAATAAAATACGGCATAGTGAACCCGGATCCGTGCGACCGGTCTGCAATTCTTGTCCTGAGGCGGTCAAACTTCATGAATGAGGGGAAAAACACGACCTTTTCATTCATGTTACTTGTCAAGCAGCTTTTATATTTTTTCTCTAGCTGCAATTTGTGGTCAGGGAATAGAGAAAAAAATTCATCTCTAATTTCTATACGCATTTTCTTACTGCCCTAAGTGGCCCTAAGTATTGATTGTTGGAAACGTTGTGTTCAAATGTGCCCCACTTTCGTGGAAATGTTTTCTCAATCAGGTTTACTGCCGGTGTAAAATTTCCACAAAATTCTTGAACGACTTAATATTTCCATGACATAAATTCCATGTAAGTTGTCCACGATTTAAACAACAATTGGGAGTGAAAACCGGTGTAAAATATAAGGAAATACACGAGGTAAAAACGATATAATTCTCAGAATATTAACAACAAAATTAAATAAAGTAGAATATTTGAATTTACAACATTAAGTTAAATAGATGTGTAATTATAACAGAAATAAATGTAAGGAATGTATAAAAACTGCATGAAGTTAGTGTACACGAATTGCCATTAAATGAAATCTTTGACCATGAAATTGTTAATAACGCAATCATTGAGACTTTTTACTGTAAATCAAGGTTGTATTTCGTAATCTTACTGGCTTATTGAATGAAATTGCGCGATTTTTACTAGAAAAATATAAATCCCATTGTTGGGCAACATGGTAATTATTGTTTTGAAATTGAAGGATATCATTAAGATTTTGGATTAGCATAAATTCACAATAATTCATTGTTGGTGTTAAAAACTGTTAAAAACGAAGAAATACATAATTTCCCACCCGCCATTTTCTTTTGCATTTCATATTAAAACATTTTTATTTGTTTGCAAAACTGTAATTTGTACATTCTGTAAAGTAATAGAGGGTAATTTGCAATACTATTTAGTATTATATATTTCAGCAAATTTGAATGTAGGATTAAATGATTATAATAAAATGGAGTTAAATTTGAACATTGCATAAGTGTCATACATTTGATTTTTATTTATAATATCTCTTGATAATATATAGCAAATGGAATTTTTGTGTAATGATATTTTTAGAATTTTGCAAAAGAATTTCTGAAAAGAAATGATGTGACACTGGTGGGGGGTTAACGATAACAGATTAAAAAACTTCATCCTTTATTCACAAACTTTTACGATATGATACCTTGATCCGGTTCGGTTATTATATAACTTGTTTTGTTGAACAATTTTTGGCACATGTCACCGTAAAGTTCCCAATTTGATTTCTCTAATTATTATGAAATTAATAACCCTATTATTGAAATAGTATTAATATGCATTGTAATTACCAATGTATTGACATTTTCACGTTGCTCAGTTACATGTATATTCGTAAATGGGGTAATTTATTGGCTTGAGTAAGTGACATTGAAGTTTTACTTCAACCTTCAATTAATTTGTAAATAATGCTGCCCACTTTCGACGACCGATGGCTCAAACGGTAACGCTGTTGCATTCACTGAACATTGTACTTAATCAACAGCATGTTTCAGCTGGCAAACTTATTTTTTAACATGCTGAACAAACAAATATGGCGTTTATTTAATGTGTAATTAATTGAAATATGGGAAACGCTGTTGATTTTGATGTTGATCAACAGCGCTTTTCGATGCGCCCCCAACGGGAAAATATAGCAATTTAATTTTTTGACGTCCAGTTTTCTAAATGTTTTCCAACTGTACAGTATAATAAACAAATATGACTGAATATTATATAGTTTTTATGAAGGATTTTAGATAGATATTTTGTTGAATGTAAAAGCACTGGTAAAAGTAACATTAAAGGTGATTGCTCTTATGATTAATTCGAAAGCTGCACGTGTACAGAAGGGTTCTTTTTCATAAGTCTTTTCCTCCTTTTTTTGACATCCACCCACGTCTGTACAAGTGTTTGTTTTGAACGGTGGGAAAAGTACTGTATAAATGAGAAGAAACACCCGAAGCCAACTCGAAAACTGATGAATCATGGCCATTTTCATCGCAATCCTTTCCTTCGTTGTATAATTCAAACAAACATGCATTTTACGGTTTTACCGACATTTTTCAAAGAAAAAACAACAGCTTTCTGTTTGCTTTCTTGTTATACATATTGGAAGAAAAGGAAAAAGTCATCTACAAATTTTTCATTTCCTCTCCCATTTTTCGTGGAATTTATATACGAAATCATTAGGTACTTAGGCCTAATATGGGATTTTCCGGTGAATAATTTAGTGACAAATAATTTTCCACGAATTACCATGTTAATCATTTCATGGAAAATAATAATATGTAGTACTTAATAATAATAATGAGGGTCATTGGCTGTAATTTATTACGATATAAAATTAATTTTTGCATAGTATACAGTTGTTTTCAATAGTATTTAATAGAATTCTAAAAGCAAAATATAGTAGCATAAATTTTAAAACTTCTCGGTTGTTATTTTTTCAGTGTTGTTATTGTACATTTTAATTTCAAGTTAGTTTATTTGTTTGTGATGTTCCTGTAAATTTGTAACATGGCATTCTTATTTGAAGAGGATATAATGGCAGCATCCTTTCAAAATGGGAAATTATCAGACTGAAGTATAATAACAAATGACGTCATGGCATCCTGACTTGCACTTCCTTAGCAATTTTTTAAGTCACCAGTAATTGCCCACAGTCTCAGAAATTATAACATCATGTTTTACAGTTAGTCAAGTACAAGTTATTACTTGTACATAAAGTTGAAACGTTTTGTCGTGAATACAAATTGACAATTGCTGAAGTAATATTTAATGTGAATATGGAAAAACAATTCAATAAAGTTGTATGGGGGATTGATAACTCCACAACCAGGTGGCGTTACAGAAACAATATGCAACCTGATTGGTTAAAAGGTTTTTCCTCTATAATGACGTCATTTTGGAACTTTTTAATGACTGTTTAAACATCGTTTTTCAGTAAAGAGGATGAATAATTAATCCCGGATTTGAATGAATGTAAATATTGTTTGGAATAAAAGTTGAATGCACGTGCTTCAGATTAATATCGTGCTGTATCAGTAACTTGTATCGATTGCAATTCAACATCTTGCTACTATTGTTCAACTTTGATCATGATAAGTTACTTTTATAGTATATCTTTTGTGTCCATGTTCTCTCTACACTTGAACACTTCCATATTTTTTGTTGTTCATGCCAATGATTTTCTGCTTCAGTTGTTTGTTTTGGTTCTGTCATAAAAGTGAATAATTGAGTTGGCACAGTGGTGGATAGATGGATGGCGGCCATATTGAATTTGAACATTTCAACGTGTTTCGGTCGCCATAGTGACACATTCACATGACGTCCATTTAATCATTTTATTCCCACTTTTATATGCTTACAATGCAATACAGACCGACGTCAATGAATTATTTTATTTCATTGACATTTCTCGAACATGGAAATGAAAAATACAGTTTATTCACGTTTTATGGTGTAATGATGACGTGAGAACAATTCATAAAAGTCACGTGTTAATCCCCATTCAACAATATTTACTTTATATAAACTGGAACTTGCAATACAGTATAGGCCATATCTTATTTTATATTGATGTGAAGATTGTTGACAATATTGGACCTTAATTAACTTTTCCTTAGCTTATTAATATTATGTTTTGTATTAATTTAATATTTTTACAAAGTTTGATTGCAGAATTTCAACATTAATGATAATATATTGAAATTTGTCTAACACATAGTTACTAAATAAGTGGTACTTTGCAGCAAAAAGTTACCAAGCAATGGTGATGAAATTTTAATGGCAGTGATTTCGAAATGCAATATAACAATGTTGCCAAAAATGAGATGATTTCTTGCACAATTAATATACGTAGTAAATTTTGAGGTTTGTTGTTTCCAGTTTAAACCAGGTACACATTGTAATTTTTTGAATTACATCTTTGTTTGTGTTTTTTGTTCAATTATCCCCTCGAAGTCGTTGGCCCCGTGTTGTGACGTCACACTCACTTGAAAACACATGTCGAGGTTTGCTTTGTGTTGTGCTATGTTTTTTTCTATATGTAATTTCCTGTTACCATTTTGGTGAAAAACAAGATAATGGGGGGGGGGGGGGGGGGTTTTTATTTTTGCTTTGTGGTTTATTGACACCCAGTGGTTGTTTACATTTGGCAAACAGCAATATGCACGATTGTGACACCTTTATGTATTGTCCTGCCAGTTACTGGCCAAATAACAAATAAACAACGCCGTGTAATGACGGTAGAAATTATCTGTTTGAAGATTTTATCACAATGGTAGTTCGTTTAAATTTCGCGGAATTATTATCTGTGTGGGGAAATTAGCTAGGAAGCAAATGAAACAAATTGGTGCAGCTGTGACGTCACTAACCTCCCCACAATTTCCTTATTTTTCATGTTGGCTCGTTACCGGAAAAATTGAACCGTGACAGATCAATAAAATATGTCCATCGATTGGATTGATCCGTGTGCGAAATACCGATAATGTTTCTCACGTTCAACGCCAGGTGGCGTATAGAAATGCACGATTAACTATCGGCGTTTTTCGGGGCGCCATCTGGGATCGGGTTTTCCAATCAGATTGATGAACATTTTGCTAGTTCACTTATAGATACAGACACAACTATGTGTAATAATACTAAACAATGTTAACAATTTAAACGAAATTAAAAAGCATGTAAGGAAACAGCTGATTGTCGATTGAACTTACGCCCCTTTTGAACAAGAACTGTATGGTATTGCTATGGCAATTGATGCGTAATGGACGTAAGTGATATCGTAGTTACGTAGTTTTCCGCGCAGTAGCTTGAAGGGGATTTGTGCGTGGAATTATTAATGTTGGGATGATTTTGGCAAGAAGAAAATATTATAAGATGACAAGGGTAAATTTTTTTTGGTCGATTGAACGACTGAAACAAGTCGCAATAAAAAGTCATACTCCATCAACATGTTGCAGATGCATCATTCATGACCGTCTGGTTTCCATGGTAACCATCCGCCGTGTGGACACTCCTACTATCCTAAATTGCTTTCAGCAATGTTCTTCATCCTTCTACCCTTTGAGAAGGGAGCAAAAAATGTCATTTTTTAAATGCTATACTTGTCCCCTGAGACAGTTATTTGCTTCGTTGGCCGCCATCTTTTCTCAAAATACACTATGCATTCGTCTCATTTGCAATCTTGCCTGTCCAAGAACAAGGAATAAAATAAAACTTCTTTAATTACATTTAATTTAATTTCATCCTATTTGTTGCGATGGTAACGTTTGGTATATAGGTTGAAAATATTTCAGTTTACATCCTTGTAGGGAAATTATTTTTTAATGTCGTGTCATATTAAATTTGAAGAGATGATATTTTCAATTTGGATTTGTAAGCTTGGATGGATACAGCAAATGTTTTATATCGATCCAAGCAGACGCATTATTGCTGTTGTTGTTGTGGGTTTCATATATGGCTGCTCCCACTTTCCTCCTCCCAAAATCATTTTTCATTATTGATATATGTCTACATTTGAAAATATTCGTTATATACCAGAAAAAAAGTAACAAATGAAAATAGGACCTGTTTTTCAAATGAAGAAATAGTACAACAACTTTGTTGCTGACCTAGAATCCATATCCACAAGTAAACCCAGTAAACCAAAAATGTTTCTCACTCCTGATACCAGATGGCGCACTGGAAACGCTGTTGATTATTGATTACATTATAATGGAATATTCAAGTTCGAAAATATTTGTATATGAGGTTTTTAGAGTTGACATCTGTTGACGGAAGTGTGAAACTTTTTTTCCATTTTATTTTGGAAAAGTAAAATAGGAAATAGTATATCATACTGCACATGGACCAGAAAAATATAATAAGGAAGTGGGTGATTCAATTTTGGACTGCCTCGTGATTTATTGTTTTTAAACTTATAAATTTAGACTTTTATATTAAACGGCAGTATTTTGAATTTATTGCAACGGTTTTTTAAAAAGTGAAATATAATATACATTACGTCTGTAAATCAAACTAGGACAGGTGCAATATAGAGAAAACTCATATATAATGTCGGAAATGCTATATTTTACGTTGTGCTGCCACCTGGCGGCCAGAAAAACTCGTTATTGTGGCCTACAAGTTTGTGTTATAAGAAAAACAAAATATGTTTGTAAGTTGAACTCATTTTACATGGTTATTAGTTTTGTTTTTTTTTATAACACCAAACCCTTTAATTAGTTTGTTATTGATAAAGCGTGCATGCAAAATAAATATTTCATTAGAATAATATATTAAAAAAAAGTGAAATGTGGGATAATACTAAACCAAACATGTAATAAAGGGAAACTGTGTTTGTGCAACAACAATTTTAATTAATACGCAATTTTGGTTTGGGAGGTTCACATTTTTTTGGAAAAATACTGGGTATGTTTTATATGTTGACTGCACCAGTGTTTAATAACATATTTGTGTTTTTCAGTCAGTGGCAACACCTTTAAGAGAACCGACGCCTAAAGTTGGCCCATCAGCTGCATTGGTTGTGGGCAGCAACAACATGCCAAGCCAAACATTGAACACACCCTCACCTCCATCTTCTTCAACTTCATCTCCTGCCTCCACATTATCTAGCATTTCTCCTGCTGACAAAAACCCACAGCAATTAGCAAAAAAGACGCCGAAAGATTTTATATTTGGCAAATTCCTAGGTGAAGGATCTTTCTCAACGGTATGTACTTTAATTAACATACAAAACTGCATTATACACACAGTATTTTTGTGTTTTAGGGATGAGTTGAATGAAAATGTGTTTTATATAATGAACATAATGACTTTTTAACTTCCCGCAGGTGTACTTGACGAAAGATATACATACAAATAAGGAGTATGCTAGTAAGTATGAGTTTTTTGATACTGTAATTTAACGTTATTACAATGTCTGTTGGCCACATCTTGCTGTGAAATAATAAATTATCTCAATGTTTGTTCAATTTTGTGTTTTAAGTTCTGGTCTTATTAATATAATTGTTGCAGAATCAATTCAGTTTCATTCAAATACACGTTATTCTGTACAAATCATGGTGTCTCTTATAACATTCCTTGATTTCCTGGAAAAGGAATGGAATTTTATACAAGGTTCATGCCATTCAGGGAAAACTTGATATTTTTCTTGGGAATTTAGATTTCAGCTAAAAATTTAGGAAAACCCAGGTAATTTAGATTTTAGCTAAAAATTAGTGGAAACTAAAGGAAAAAGTTTTGCCAAAACCTGGAAAACTCTGAAATTGATATTTATAAATAAATGTGCTGTATAATATGCAATTTGAATGTGTATTACATTACAATTATTGGTATGAACCATGTAATCTCAATGTGGTGGATACTTTAGTATAGTGTGGGTTTCTTTTTTTTTTACATTTGGATTTATGATTAATTCGATTGTTTTTTGTTTGCAGTTAAAGTATGCGATAAACGGCATATACTTCGAGAGAAGAAACAAGCATATGTGAAAAGGGAAAAGGAGGTGCTCAATATTCTCAATAATCACCCATCGCCTTTTTTCGTCAAGTTGTATTGCACATTTCAGGATGCAGATAGGTTATGTATCCTTTTTGCAGTCAGTCACACTACCGACATTGTCCGCGCGGTGTGTTTTTCCATTTTTCGTTTCATTTACTTAACTACGCAACCTTAGATTTCGTGTTAACATATGCAAAATCTGGTGAATTATTACCACACATCAATAAAGTGGGATCTTTAGATGAAATCTGCACACGATTCTACGCGGCAGAAATAGTTCTTGCCTTGGAACACCTACACAGGCTGGATATAATTCACCGGTAAACTGAATTTCTAAGCTTTCTCTATTACAACACAGGTCTTTGTTACTACTATATACGTTTTCATTGTTGTTTGCAGTGACTTGAAGCCGGAAAACATACTCCTCAGTGAACAGATGCACATACTTATCACTGATTTTGGTTCGGCCAAGATTTTGCGCGACACTGCTGATGGTACCACAAATTCGCTGAAATCTTTTCAATGGTATTTATATGCAGAAATAAATGGAAAGTTGTTTGTTTATTATGTTTAGGCGAAGAAGTTAGCGGCCCGCCTAGGAAAAATTCATTCGTGGGAACAGCTCAGTACGTCTCACCGGAGCTGCTCACGGATAAATGTGCATCAAAGAGGTTGGAAATGGGAATACTATTAATGTTAACTGTATAGAATAGATTGAAATTGACAGTGATTTATTGGTTTAGTTCGGATCTTTGGGCACTAGGATGTATAATTTATCAAATGGTGTCCGGCCTACCGCCTTTTCGTGCACCGTAAGTCACTTCACCATATTGATAAAATACTAATAGAGAAGAATTGATTAAAAAGTTTAATATTTAATGATTGCAGGAATGAATACTTGATTTTCCAAAAGATTATCAAGCTAGAATACGATTTTCCGGAAGGATTTTATGCAAATGCAAGGGACCTTGTAGAAAAATTAGTGGTTTGTTTGAATAAAGTTTACAATAATCCCTCCATGCAATATCATGATACACAATGAATAAATTGTTAGTTATGTCTTTAAGGTATTGGATCCTCTTCAACGTTTGGGGACAACGGATAGAGTGGGCTACCCTTCGATTAAGGCTCACAGGTTTTTCAAAGGCTTAAATTGGGATGGTTTATCTCAGCAAACGCCACCAGTGATGTATCCATATCTGCCAAGTACTCCTGGTAACGAAGAGCTTCGAAGTCACTATAGGGTAATATTTATGAGGGACAGTCAAATGAAAACCGAACAGCCACCATAACACAAATTCCATTGACACTTTGTTGCGGGTGTTCGGTTTTCATTTGACTCACCCTCATAATTAAACTGACTATATGATCATACTGAATTCCAATATTACTGTAGTAAACCATCTATTGTTTGAAATTCAGGTGCCGGATACCATCGAGCCGGGACTTGACGATAAACACATGACCAGACTTCTTGGATTGGACCTTCACGCGGACGATGAAAAACCCGTCGTTAAGATAGTAGCGGATATAAATAATGTTCCCGAAGTGGAAAAACAACCCATGAGAAAGATGTCCACCAGGAAGATATCAGTCATAGAATTTTCAAATGAAGACAAGCTTAAAAGAATCGCAATCCAGGCAAAAGAAAACCAGTGGCATCGTTTTGTTTCAGGAAATGTAATCTTAAAGCAGGGCTTGATTGACAAACGGAAGGTATGTCAAGTCAAATATGTCTATTCTCAATTGAATAAACATAGTAAATAAAATGTGGTTTCGCATTGTAGGGTTTATTTGCCAAGCGTAGGATGTTGCTGCTTACGACAGGGCCTCATCTTTACTACGTAGACCCCGTTAACCAGGTCCTTAAAGGTGAAATCCCATGGTCACCCGAACTTAGACCAGAACCCAAGAATTTTAAAACTTTCTTTGTACATACGGTAAATAGTAACTTGTGAGTGTGAGTTTATACGATGGACTGTGTGTAACGTAACTGGATTGAAATTACAGCCAAACAGAATATACTACTTAGAAGATCCCGAAGGCTATGCACTGGAGTGGTGTCGTATGATTGACGAAGTGCGCAAGCAGACGTACCGTCAGTCTTAACGATACTTCACGGGTAGGATACTGGACATATCTACGGTCTTAATCGGCAAGGTATTCTAAAGGGAAGGATGTTGAAGCGTGCAATCCCCCGCAAACAGCTCAAAAAGTCCAACAGTCTGCAGCTATGTGGCCGCGTGTTCAGAGTAAAATTCTCCGAGAAGAGTTTTGCGATGACACTAAAGCAATGGTGGGGAATCCGTGAAGCTATGCAGTGAGACGTCCTCGTACTTTAGAAAAGTGCTTGCCACAGTCAGGCCGGGCCTGGTACAGGACTCAACCGGTACTGTGCGGATCAATAAATCTAACATTATTGCAAGGCGATTTTGTAGTTTGTATCTGCTGTATTTAATAAAATGTAAACTAGGGTTTTATCATGGTCTTTCTTCCTACAGAATTCGAGCTGTTTGTGGAACATCCATTAAAGGAGAACTGTCACCCCTTCCAAAAACTTTCTAAATGATCCCATCAAACATGGAAAACATGGTGAAAAAAATGTTGTCGAAGTCAGATTTCAATTACAAAATGTTTAAAAAAAAGGCATTAGCGATTTAAGAACCATTTTGTAGCTCCGCCTATTTATTCGTAAAATTCCGTTTGAGGTGCAAAACGTTAAAGGAGAACTGACACGGTTTTGTAACACCCCATGATATTCGGAAAACAGAAAGAATGATGAAAATTAAAACTA
>JAQIWR010000980.1:0-15844 GCA_034695945.1 Glomeris hexasticha
CCAGGCACAGGTTGCAGCCGACGTATGGCAGGATGAATTATCCTTCTGAAATATAGCTGTTTGTCGAAGGAAATATAGATTAAATGAAAGAATTAGGCTATTTTCCAACAAATTCTCAGATATTTATCTGAATTGATCCTTCCTGAAGCTGCTGACAACATGCAAATTCCTTTAACAGTGATTGCACACCACACCATTACACCACCTTGGTGTTTCACAATTTCCCGTGTGCAGGTTGCATAGACTTGCTCACCTCGTCACCTTCACACACGTACACCATCATCCCAATTGGACAAACAAAATCAAGATTCTGAAAAAAATCACATTTTCCCGCTGCTGGACAGTCCAGTTCTCATTTCATCATGCCCACTGTAAACGAGCAGCACTGAGCAGGTGTAAGTAATGGTTTCTTCTTTGGAATACGGAAGCAAAATCCAAATTCATGTAACCGACGTATTGCAGAACTGTGGCTGATGAGCAAATGTTTGAATTTGATGTGCAATGCCATGGAAGATGAGAATCTGTTGTTCTGAACACATTTTAATATATGTCTGACCCCACGCTTAGTGGTCTCCCTGATCTAGGTTTTGCAGGTAACATTTTCTGTCCCTTTCCTTAATTTCTTTAAGGTTCTTTGACACTGCAGGTACTGATCTGTTGAAGCTGGCTATCGGATTCAGGGACTTGCCTTATTTATACAATGCATATCAATTTTCCTTCCGCTGCAGTTATTTTATGTCGTTTCCCAATGATATGTTGGTCTCAGACTGTTTGATAATAATTGTAACACGAATTTAAGTAGTTTCACATACCGTAGTGATTTCTAAACTTTTGACAAGCTGTTTCGAAACATTTGTCTTACCATACCACTGAAGAGCCTGTTATGTATGGAAATAGCTGCTTTCTCTTTGAATACTGTTTGCCCAATTATGCATAAGAATAGGCTGCATAAAATGGTTCAGTTGTTTGTCCATAGGTTTTATGCAGACTTCTAGTAAATCGACCTTGAACATGCCAACACATTGTTCAATTTTCTAAACTTTTGTCAAGGGGTTGTACAAGCACCATTGTGACAAGAACTAAAATAGCAGTCTATATCTATCGTTTATTTATTCATCTTAAAGCTAAAATTATGAAAGCAATCAATCCATGCTGATTTATAACTTTATAGAAGCCAAGAAAGTATCGAAATAATTAATTGCTAACACCGGTACGCTTTCCCAATAGGGTTTGATGATTTTGCACAATATGGTTTTGCTTCTATAAAGGTACAATTGCAAATCGTTATCTTTATCCAATTAGCTGTATGTTTACAGATCAATGGTGTGTCATAGAATTCGATAACTGACTGCTATTTGCTTTCCTGCAACCCTTGCTGCAACACTCGACCAGCTGGATTTAGAAATTCTACATGCACAACATTTCGTTTTTGATTCTAAAATGCTATAATTCAATGTGGGCTAAACCAAAGGTGTACAAACTTTATTAAAACCAATAAATGCATGGATGGATGGGCTACCATTCCCATTTGTAACTATAGTATCCTATACTTTTGTTTACATTAAATGAAAAAATCCTGAAAATGCTACCCACAGGGTCACTATGCCATAAATAGAAGCATCATTATGGATAGCCTTGTATACAGCATAATTCATAGTTCGATACATATAGCGAATATGGCAATAATTTCCATGCACAAACCTACTGATGTAAATATACTAAACAAACGCAAAAACTTGATAACGTGCCTAAAATGAAATTTTCCAATAACTCGATCAATATGCATATCAGATCGATTACCATGTATAGTGTGTCATGCACAAAGTATTATTGATTTTTAAGCACCGCGCATGTCCAAGCATAAATAATTTCGTCCAAGATTTCAAGTCTGGAATTGTATAACTGATGTTTATATAATTATAGCGGAGACCGGGGATGAATGCACCATTTTTTGCTAAACAATTTTTAAAGAAAAAATAAGACTTATTGAAGAAAATTACGCATATGGCCATTATCTGTTATAGATCGTAGTATTTGCTTGAACTGATTGTTTTGTCCCGGAAAAATTATTGAAACCCAAATGAAAAATGGTACAAAACGCCCCGACCCGTGGGTGTAACGCACCATTCTAAAATTCTAGCCAAAATGCATAAATACTTCATATTCAAATCATAAATTTGGAGCGGATGAGAAGCTAATTATATGACAAACCCTAGTACATTAAAATGAAATCTTTGTAACTCGGAAAGTACTCAAGCTATCGTAATCAAACTTAAACACGACGTTAGACATGTCAAATACTTGCAACTATCGCAATTTCGAGATTTTTTGAATCATATTTTTAGCACTAGATCGTTTGGTGCATAATGCCCCATGGCTCATCCATCCCCGGTCTCCCCTAAATCGATTTTCTACGTTCCCTCACTTTACTTGTTTGAGTTGTTTATAAATTTACGTTTGAAAAGCGAGAGTGAGGGGGTGGGGCTTGTGTAAAGTGGGCGGAGTTTAAAAAGGGGCGGTGCTAAAAAGAGAGAAGATCCGGTTGAAAAGGAGCGTGAATTTCGGTGCAGGTCGATTGTTGAGGGTCACGGTACTGCTAACCTGTTTCTCCAGATAAATACTTATAGAGCTTCAGGGTTGTGGCCTTTTATGATGGTGAAAAAAGTGAGTATGGCGAGCCGAACGAGTCAGAGAAAGAAACAAGTAAAAAACTGGCCCCAAAATGGCGCCCACACGTTCACATTGTCCCCCCAATTAACGACTCTCTCACCTGCCTCCCATTCGCCGATATGATTCAAGTGTCACATGTAAGTAAACCTGCACGTTGTTATATGTTTGAACAAACTGAAACGCTCAGGTTGAATGCCCTTTCGACAACAAGATGGCGCCGGAAAAAAGAAGGGGGAGGGAGGAGGAGGGGGACTTGGTAAAAAAATAAAAAAAATGGCGACTCAACATGAAAAATGCTGTTTGAAACGGTGGAACGATTCGTTTTTTGCTGTTGTTAGTCTCTCATATCGGTTATCTTTCGAGGACAAACTGTACACCTCGGTTATAGTGACCTACAGAACGCATAACGACGTCCAACTTGGTTATAGTAACCCATAAATATGAACACCCTGGTTATAGTGACCTATTGCATGGTATACATTGGGTATATAATGACCCACAGAAATGCACACATCGGCTATAATAACCCATAGAAATGTACACCTCGGTTATAATAATCCATAACAATGTGCACCTCGGTTATAATGGTCCATAACAATGTGCACCTATAGGTTATAGTGACACTGTATACATTAGTTATAATGACCATTAAAAATGCACACACTGGTTATAACGACCTACATGACCTATAACAATGTCTACATTGGTTATAGTGACCCATAAACATGAATACTCTGGGTATAGTGACACACAACACAGTAAACATTGGTTATAATGACCCACAAAATTGTACACCTTACACCTTTTTTGTGGTTATAATCTATTTCTTTTAAATTGATCAAAAATTCGAACACCTCGGTTACAACGAACTTTTGACTATTATTATTTCTAAAGTATTTCAATATGGGGAAAATATATAGTTCACACAGAAACAATTGCTGCTGGTTGACAGTTATTACTGTATATTCAGTATTGAAATGTTGCTTTTTCGAACAGATTGACAGGTCAAAGTCCTTGTTTGAAAGGTGCATTGTGGGCCAGATGTGGTCACGTGACCCGTTGACCTTTGCGTGTATATTTTGTGCAGAAAACACCAGGGTAAATAAACGAACAGGATCGATAATAATGGCAGAAAATGGAGGAAAATGCCATCTTCTTCAGTTCAATTCAAATCCCCTTATTATTCAGTACATCGACCCCGACTGTAGGTGGCGCTGCCGAAACGGGTGGATAATTAACCGCTCCAGTTATAATTATCACCAGTAATCCTTGACCTTTGCACCCAAAACGCTCAACTATAACTCCACAGCCAATATTATTATATTACACAACAGGAAACTAAATTTATAAAGAGTGTAATAAATGCAGCAAATTTCCCTATATATACTCAAATTTACATTAACTTTCCCGTACATATACTCAAAACCAAATTAAAAATCCTCTAATTTGTACGAACAATACTCAAAATAAATTAAACGCCCACAAATTTCAATAAAATGTACTCAAAAGCACATTAAATCATCAAAATTGTAATCTGCACAGTATATAAGCTTACTGCTTGATATTAATACAATACATAAAAGGGTTAAAACACGTGTCATTTGCCAAATTAGAATAAACATTAACATGGAAATGTCAGTATATTGCACACATTTAAGTATACTTGGTGTAGGCTTGGCCATAAATACTGGTGTTAAAGTGGAAATAAAAGTGATTTATGCTACATTTTTATGGGTTTCCAGTTGAAAGCAAACCATTATCCTAACTCAATTAATTCCAATTGTTAACATCAACTGCAAAAACCCGGGTTACATCAAAATTGTCAAATAATGCAATATTATTCAGTTATTATTATTTAATTACAAATGTTACAATATTATCATGTTATGATAGAATACTGTGAGAAATTCGCCATTATCAAAAACCCAATTTTTTCAAAAAATTTAAAAACAAAAACCATAAATTATTCATAAAATTAATCATTTTTATATTTTCTTTCAACGGGTTATTTCATTCCCCAATTACAAAACAGTCTGTAAAACCATATAACCTGAAATCAAAAAAAAAACCCCTTACTAAAATACAAACACCCCAACTACTTCACTATTTAGATTAATATTAAGAGGTTTTTTTAGGGGTTTAACTGTAATTATGTACTGTTACTCAACTCCTATATGTACTGTATATTATAAAACTGACTACCTGAAATTAAAAACGAAATAAAAACCCTTTAGTGCGTACAAAAACCCGGGTTTTTCCCACATAAAATACATATAATGTACTGCTATTCTAAAACCGTTAATAAAATTTCAAAAATTCCAAACGCAATTTTTAAAAAACCCTCAAAAACCACTTGATACAGTAGACAAAAACCCGGGTTTTTCCCTTCTAAAAATATCCTACTAACCGTTATATTTGATTACATACTTAAATAAGCCAAATAAATGAAATAAATCAAATAAATCGAAGAAATGTGATATGTGTGTTTAGCTGTTGAAAGCGATCGATAAAATCGATAAAATCGATACTTACTCGTACTTCTGCGACTTCTGCTGGGGGTTAATGTATTCATTTCTCCTTGTTCCAGGTCTCACATTGATGTATTCATCAGGAAGAAGGAATAAATCCTTGAAGATGATCATATTTTGCTGAATATTTCAATTATTTCTTTTTCCTTCTCTCCAACTTGTTTTTTGCAGTTTTTGTCGATTTTGTAAAAACTAGATTTTTTCCACTCGTTTCCCAAGATGCAACACACTATAAATTCACCGGTTGGTCCATTGATCCAGTCCACTGAGCCGTGTTTTCTATGTCCACACAGGACCTGAAGTGACTGCAAATTGAAGGTGGCTGAAAAACAACACGCAGGTTATAGGCAGAGTTTAGTGGAACGGCATTGGTCGTGACGTCACAGCGGGCGGGGCAAAAACTTGACTGACAGCCGGAGGGCGTGGCTTAACTGTTCACTCGGCCAGTCGGCCATCTTTGTAGTCGTTCAGTAGTGTTGCCTGTCTGCTGCTTGTCTTTTATAGCAGAGGTGACTGTAGCCAATGAGCGCCAGTTCGGTTAGAGTCAACGAACCCTTTCGCAGTCACGTGATCACTTTTCCTCCGAATTTTTTTTAACCCGTTCACTGTGCAAAATAGAAAATAAAAAATACGATAAGTAGAAGTAAGTATAAGTACACTATGAAAAGTCCTTTCAAATCTATTCCCATTCACGTATCAATGTCTATATTTTACTTTACAACGAGATTTGCATTAATGTCAGTTGTTCGGATAAACGGGTCGCTGGTTTTAAATGAGGGAAAAAAATAACGGGAGGAAATAATGAAAGGTTTATGTTGATTAGGAGTGCAGTGGTACACAATTTAAATAGAAGTTTTTTGTAAATATTATACATGTAACCTCGAAATAACGAACACGTATTACAGTAAAACCTCCCTAAACTAAAAAAAAACAAACAATCTAAACTAATACAAACATCCAGCCCTGATACGGGTCTCCCCTTTGTAACTTGCCTCTCTAAACGAATAACCTTCCTAATCTAATAACCTCACTAAACTTAGTCTTTAAATTAACAACTTCCCTAAACTAATAACCTTTCTAGACTAATAATTTTCCTAAACTAATAACCCTTCCAGACTAATTAACTTCCTAAACTAATGCCCTCTCTAAACTAATGACTTCCTTAAACTAATGACTTTCCTAAACTAATAACCTTCCTAGACAAATGACTTCCGTAAACTAATACCCTATCTAAACTAATAACATCCCTAAACTAAAAATCTTTCTATTTAGACTAACTTTCCTAAACTAATACCTTATCTAAACTAATAACTTCCCTAAACTAATAACTTTTTAGGCTAATAAGTTTCCTAAACTAGCAATCTTTCTAGACAAGATTTTCCTAAACTAATAACCTTTCTAGACTAATACCTTCCCTAAACTAATAACCTTTCAAGTCTAATAACTTTTTTAAACTAATAACCTTTCTAGACTAATAACCCTTCTGGACTAATAACATTCCCAAACTAATACCCTATCTAAACTAATAATCTTTCTAAATTGATACCCCAAGGTTATTAGTTTAAAGAGTTTTTATTGCAATTATATGCATATCCATAGTTAAATACTAATTACAGTAGAACCACTCAAAACTAATAATCTTGGGACAGGATGTTTGCATTAGGCTAGAGAGAATATTAGTTTACAGGGTATTTATTTATGCACAAAGTATATAAAATAAGCACCAAATGTGTGCATTAAAATGGCTGTGTTCGGATAATCGGGCAGGGAATTATTTGTACATTAGTGCACAGAGTTCGGTTGGGAGCCTTGTGTGCAGGAAGGAGTTGATTGACGCGTGTGGGCGTGGCTATATTGGAGGAAAACGGATGAAGTGGGAGGGGCTTAGCAACAATTCTCGAGAAAAGAATAAAAAAGTGGAAGTAAAAACGAGAAAAGGAAAAGAAAGTTCAAGTGAAACGTCTTACTGCACTTGTAACCAACTTCCCAAACAATTATGCAGCACATTCCGGATAAACGGGACAAGCATTTGCTGAAAAACTATTTTTTCATGTACAGTTCCTCGAATAAACGCCGCATCAGATTATTACTAATTTTCCTTCACCATCTATCACTGTCAACATTGAACCAATGAAATCGCAAATCAGTAGGGAAAGTTGTAATAAAAAGTGATCTATAATGTTGCTGTTGATTCATGTGATGCCTGGGTGCGCCCCCTAGCGGCCAAAACAAGAAGCACTTAAACGCATAAACAAGTGCATGTTTGACGAGTTTTTTGTCCCTTGTTTTGTAGTCATTAAAAAACATTCATTTCGATAGGAATATCAATATCAGCTGGTTGGACATGTGAATTTATCACTTGTTCTTTTAAATTGCTATTTATATTTTTAAACAAGTTTAAATATTTAAAAAAATATAATTACTTTTTTAAAAAATAATACAAAAGTGGTTGTTTTTTTGCTTTAATATGTACAGGTATTTCATTGATAATATCGACAGCTTTAAGGTGTTTATCACGTTGGCAATTAGTAATTTTGTTGTTGGAAAACAACAGTTAATTTCTATTATATAATTACAATTAGAAATATAATTACAACAAACTAGACATAATACTTTTCTGAGTATTATGTCTAGGAACTAGGGTGTGAATTCAGAGAAAAATAAAATCTGTTTTTCCCACTTCAAATATTTCCAGGAAGACTTAAATTAAAAATATATATTTATTTATTTATACAGTATAGGAAATAATTATTTCAATTGTAATTAATTAATTGTATAATATTTTTATAATGAAAATAAAAATTAGACACTGTTAAACCTGCCTATGGTGGAAACCTGTACGAGATGGAAAAAATCATTTTTTGGAATAAATGAAAGTATGATAAATTTTCAATAAAACTTTTCTATGGTGTAAACTGTCTATGGTGGAAACCTGTCTATGGTGAAAACATGTCTACAGTGGAAACTTGTCTATGGTGGAAACTAATCTACAGTGGAAACTGTTTATGGTGGAAACCTTAAATGATTTGTACCAATTTACAAATGATTAATTTAGAAATTATAGGCCTAACTTGGAAAACCTGTCTATGGTGGAAAGTTTAAATATTTTTAGATCAATGTACACATGATAAATAAAAAAGTCTATGTTGGAAACCTGTCTGAGGTGGAAACCTTAATTTGACGAACTAATTGAAAGTATGATGAATTTTCAGTAAAACTTTTATATGAGGTAAAATGTCTACGGTGGAAACCTGCTTATGGTGGAAACCTGTGTATCATTCAAACTGTCTATTGTGGACACAGTCTATGGTGGAAACCTTAAAAGTTTTTGGACCAGTTTACACCAGATTAAAGTAAAGTCTGAAATCAACGTTAAACATTGAAAATTGTACACAAAAATGTAAAACTTTCCACCTATATGTTTCAAAGTTATGTAAATTTTGAAAAAAATATATATAATTAATTAATTAATGTTATAATTATTTTTAAAAAGTTTAAATTTCAAGACAAAAATTGAGAAAACAATTTAGAAAGTGGATAGATTAGAAGATGAACGTTGGAGGAAAATGACATTGTGGGAACTATAAAGGGAACAGTGGAAAGCTGGATCAATGACCTCATAACCCAGTGTCAAATAACCTTGATCCTCTTAACCTGCGTATTCCACCTACCTAGTTATAACGACGAACTGTTAAGCTTGCCATACTTCCGGTTGAACCGTCCAGGGTACATTACCCCCTTCATTCCCCAAATTGTTACACCCACCCCCTCCTCTTTTCAACCCCTTCTTTTCTAAAAAGTACCAAAAAGACAGGCAGCAATTTGTACAAAAGTGAAAAAAGTGCAACAAGATGGCGGCCATTTCTGCGAAATTCAAGTATGGCAAGCCTGTTTGGCCTCTAAACCACGCCCTCAAAGGGGTGGCAAAAAATATGCTCACCCTCGGTGCTCTCTGCCACTACACTAAATAACGGGCCAAGTGGGCATCTTTATGAATATTCAGTTCACTGAACCGTTTCAATGGTTCCGGTGTTTGGTTCGAAAATCTCGGCAACACCGACCAAAAAGCTTGTCTGTCGGCTTTTCTCACACATCATAAATAAACATGTCTGCTCAGTTCATTGCTTGCTTTAATTCACGCAATTTGCCCCGCTGCCCACACTAGACGAATAAATAACGAACATGGCCGAATTGGGATAGGGAAACCCGACAGTGACGTCACAAATGCCCCATATTTAATACGTTCAATACGGAATGATGAACCCGACAATGACGTCATAACTTTATTCAACGTGGAAATAGCTATAATAGTGAAACTTGTCAATGGGAAAAAACTGTTTTATGGAAACCTGTCTATGGCGGAAACTGTGGTGGAAGCCTGTCTATGGTGGAAAATTTGACATTTCCAACTTTTGTCCCACTGACAACATGATTAATGTTTTCTTAAAACCTCTCTAAGCTGGAAAACCTGTATATGGTGGAAAATGTTCATTTCCATTTTCTAAAAAAAGCACTTGTCTATGTTGAAAAACCTGTCTATGGTGGAAAACATGTGCATGGTGGAAAGTTATTCCTAGCTGTCACGTGAGATTCCACCATAGACAGGTTCCACATCATAAGAATAGACAGAAACATGTTTCAGAGGAGTTATATGTAGTGATTTATTTCAATTAGAGAACAGGTATGACATCAACCAAGCCTTGCATCAACCTTCTATCTTAATGACCCCTCATGTTCCAGTACAGTTATTACTTCAACCTTCTATTTTAATAACCCATATAACATCTGTAATTAAATTCAAATTTCCTTTTGCAACACTATACCTGTAAATAAATACTACACAGTGCAGTAAACGTCAAACTTTACAAACGTCATTTTGGAACGTCCCCCCTTTTCCCAAATAAGTAATTCCAAGATTTACCAGGTTATTGCCCTTTGCTTTCTTTTGCAGACAAAATTTCTTTGTCAGACATTTTTATGTTTTGTAGGAAGAAAAAACCACGTGACGCATTTCGGTTTCCTCGTAATATAAGGAGAAAGTGGAGTGTGGAGTGTACAGGGTCATTATCCCCCCTGAGGAGGGGCAAAGGGAAGGGGGTAAATGAGCCATTGGGGCTGTGGGCCATTGGCAACCATGTAATCAGCACTTTGTGCAACTTCGTTCACCTGTTCAACGAATTATTAAACAGGGTGTGGCCACAGCGGGTCATTCCAGGTCACCAGTATGTATAACTCTTTCCCTAAACTCGTATATAACAGTGACAAAGAGGCGCCATCTTGCCCACGGCGGCCATTCCCATCATGCACTTCGACATTCAAGGCCGCTTTCAAAGAAACAAATTCCTCAATACGTAATTTATGCATAACCCCTTCTGGCAGTTATTATGTACAGGGGCTTATAACTCCAGGAAATCACATAAACCCTTTAAGCACTGCTAGCGCCCTCTACATTTTGTTATTTAGTAGCTATAAACATGTGCCCAATGAGCCCAATATGCCAAATAAGTTCGAATGTGCCTATTGAGCCTAACACGTCAAATGAGTCTGAATATGCCAAATAAGCCCAATATGCCGAAATGGATCAAGTGAGCCCAATGGGTACAAATGGGCCCAATTGGCCAATTATACCCAATGAGCTCATTGATCCCAACATGCCAATTAGTCCGAATGCGCCCAATGAGACTGATTGTGCCCAAAGAGCCCAATAAACCCAATAGATCTGAATGGGCCCCTATGAGCTGAATATACTGAATGAGTCTGAATGTGCCCAATGAGTCCAAATGATCCTAATGAGCCCAACATGCCCAATGAGTCTGAATAGCCCATTGAGCCAAATGTGTCCAATGAGTCCGAATGATCCTAATGAGCCCAACATGCCCAATGAGCCCAACGAATCCGAACGATCCTAATGAGCCCAACATGCCCAATGAGCACAACGAATCAGAATGATCCTAATGAGCCCAACATGCCCAATGAGCCCAATGAGCCCAACGAATCAGAACGATCCTAATGAGCCCAACATGCCCAATGAGTCCGAATAGCCCATTGAGCCAAACGTGTCCAATGAGTCCAAATGATCCTAATGAGCCCAACATGCCCAATGAGTTCGAATAGCCCATTGAGCCAAACGTGTCCAATGAGTCCGAATGATCCTAATGAGCCCAACATGTCCAATGAGTCCAAATGATCTTAATGAGCCGAACATGTCCAATGAGTCCGAATGATCCTTTTGTGCCCAACACGCCTAATGAGTCCCAATGCGACCAATGAGTCCTAATGGGCACACTACTCGTCACGCATTGGGACGTTTAATTTGAACATGCTTTTCGAACGGCCCCTTTTATTATTTTTCTGACCTGCCACGTGTCAAAAATACATTGTCTGGAAATTCAGAAAACAAAGGCGAATATGGTATTTTCGAATTTGTACGCAACTCAGCATACCGTATTTCTGTATAAGGCCATATACTACAGGGTGGGGCAAAATTCACCATACATCACATCACCCAACAAAATCATATTGTTCAACTATTTTCATTGTAGGTTAAATAGTCTGCATGCAAATATCTATTCATACATTTCCCTACGAGAGCTGTGCATAATAAACATTGTGGTATGTAGTGGCGCCCCCTAGTGAATGTTTTTGGAACTAAAATTGCATTTTCATAAATATTAAGCCTAGATTTCCTAAAAACGGAGAAGATACAAAGTTCCCAAATAAAATCTACATAGCAGGTGTACAATAATGGAAGTTTGTGCGATGCAGTGGCGCCCTCTAGTAACCATAATTGGAACTTATCATTTATTTGTAGTATTATCGCTTTATTTTCACAAATATCGTTCCAAATAAATTCACTAAGCGGACAAACACATTAGTTATTATACTAATACAAATTACAATGATATTACATTTTGTCCCAGGTTAAGCGTGGTCATATGTTTAAGTGACAGATTTGTAAAATTCCAAGCAATAATTTTGAATTTTTCAAACTAGTTTTTTCAAATTTATTCTTCGAAGTTGTTATGCAGAATTGATCGTGATTTGTAGTGACTTCTTTATAGCCGCCATCTTTTTCTACACAAAAGTTTATGCACAATTTTCCTTTGCACACATATATTATTAGTGTAGTGAGAGATTTTGAGAACCGGAATTTTGCGCTCTTCATATTACAATAAAAATAATATGTCATCAACCTTTTGTTGGACCCTTGTTTCTTCTTCTTCAAAAACTCCGCCCACTTCTCAAAATTAATTTGCTCCTGCCAATGACGTCATCAAACAAATGCGTCATCCAATTGGCCCACCCACCATTACTATATCACACACATGTATCATTTTACTTCGTTACCAAATATCCCTCTTCTTTTTCTACACAACAATCAACTACCAAAAAAACATCACATTTTACTAGCAGCTGTTTATTTCGGGTGATGATAAAACGAATATTTTTTATTTATAGTCATCAAACTAATAAAAAAACAAAGGATATTTAATCACAAATATAACGGTAGTGATGAGTAATGCAAGTTGGTTTTTAAAAGCATGTAATTGCGGATAAAATTCAAGTTTTTATGAAAAAACCGAAGAGAAATTTATATGAAATGACACTGAAATTAAATCGTTTGATTCGAATGAAACAGTTATTAAATTAACGTTAATGGTATTCGGAAGATACCAGTATCGATACATACCGGTACGGTATCGATACATACCGGTAAGATATTGATGCACTTTTAGGTCGAGGTACGATATCTATTGTGATGTCGATACATAACACTGAGACATCGATACGTACCGGTACGGCAACGATATGGTACCGGTGCGACAACGATACGTACCGGTACGATATCAATATGCACCGATCCGTATGTATCGTATATTTTACAATACTACATGCAATTTATACAAAGGTTGGTATGATGATCTAAATTTCGATACGCACCGGTACGATATCGGTACGTACCATTACATATCGATATAGCACCGGTATACGAATTTCATATGAATGCGCACCGGCACAATATTAGTAAAGATCAAGGTAAAGATTGGTGTGATGAGCTACAATCCGATACGTACCGGTATAGCACTGATACATACCGGTATGTATCGATACGTACCAGTTCATATCGAAATCCTCGAAATCTTACTGGTATATGCAATCTTTAACTCTGCACGCCAGTCAAAACAATATGAAGAAATTTTGTGTGATGAGCTACATTCTGATAGGCAAAAATACAATATCGATATTGTACCGATACAATACCGGTACATACCGGTCTGTGTCTTAAATCATACCGATACAAGCAATTTCAACTTATGCGTGCACTAAAACAATGTTAATAAATTAAAATAAAAACTGATGCGCTACATTATGAAATACACTGGTACGATATCGATACGTACCGGTATGTATCGATCCGCATCTATATCGTACCGGTACACTAATATTTATACCTATGCATTCTGCTAAAAAATTAGTAAATACTGCTATGAAAAGAAGCATTTCGATAGGCAGCGATACGATATCGATACGTACCGGTATGTATCGATACGTACCAGGATGTACCGGTGCACACACTTTTTGTAAATTCAGCCTAATGTGAAGATAATATTTCCCCGCCCACTTCAAATAACGTCATAGTGCGGGAATTTGGAATATTTATTGAATTCATTGCCATGTTACGAGAATAGGAATAGTATTACTTGGTGCTAATGTGACGTCATAGACAGCTAACACTTGACTTTCCGCCATGTTCGCGATGAGTGGGAGGATTTGTAGATGTGTAAAGCACATTGCCTCCTGCTTGCAATTGTTTGCAATTGTGCAAAGTGTGCAAAGTGGTGATGATACAGAGAGATAACAAATACGCTGTAATTGGTCGAGATAAATCATCATTTCCTCACTGTGATGACCTAATGGCGCAGGCGCAAAGTAGGATATTGCGCAATCAGCAAATCCATAATGTCAGACTTACGCTGGGACAAGTGTTGGGCATAAGCTAGCAAAGTTGACAATAGACTTTTGGTGACATTAACCCCAGTTTAGTCTAGTGCAAAACACCTCAACAACCGGCTCATGTCCTCTGTAACCTCCCACACCTTTAATATTTATTCCCTAGCCCCGCCCCTTTTCTACATAAATATCAAATTAATGCTTGAACAAACAAAATCCGACAAACCTACCAATAACATCAATACTTCGACTCCCTCCATAATCTCCACCCACTTCAATGCAGCCAAATATCGATATCGATCGCAGATCGATAGTAAAGAAGTTCACGGACCTCAGATTCCAAATATGAACACCAGGTGTCGTTCCTACATTAGTGCTAATCTGCCAATACCATATACATATAATGCAATTGTAATTAACACAAAATCTCTGTGATAATTAATAAAGAAGTTATTTGCATTTATAGTTCGGGGGTAATTAAGTTAGGAGGTTATTGGTAACATTTTTCGCTAATTTCCACACTTGGGTTTAAACCACGAAGAAAAACCATAAATAATGTAAGTTCAACTGTTACAAAATGGTAATTAATACAAAAGTTATTTGCACTTATATTCCAGGGGTAATTAGGTTAGGAGGTTATTGCTAATCACATTTTCACTAATTTCCACCGAGATTTCGTTGCAACACTGATTTTCTACATGTAATCAAGTAATGTAACGTCATTTTTAAATTGTCCCAATAAGTACATAACATAACATACGTCATGATTGGTGTGTGTGACGTCATCTGATGACGAAACACAGCTGTTATTTCATTGTGTCAGCTGTCAAACTTTGAGATGTAAAACAAACTAATAATGTTCTTTCATTCCACACTTGTAACTGTCACTTTCACCCCTTTTAACCGGATATCCTTTGGCATTTTCATTCCACAATAGAGCAAACAAACAAATTGCATTAGCCAAGTGGGCGGAGCCAAGATGGAATATTTAATTCCAAGCCCCGCCCACAACTTCCGGACTTTTTATTGTCATCGAATCATCGTTTTGCATAACTTTTGAGAGAAATTTTACAAGGTCACGCACCCTGAACCTTCCAAAATAACTTTTCACTTTAACACCTGTGACGTCACAAAAGCAATTTTCCCCGAAATAAAACCGACCAATCAGCGAGAGGTTGTGAAGAAAGTGTCAAAAAACATGATACTTTTCGCACATTTAATTGCAAAAGCAAGGCAAAAGTGTTGAATGCCAAACTGGTTGATGAATTCGATTGTGGCGCCACCTAGCGGTCAAATAAAAATTTCCAGAAAGCCAAAGAATGATGTCAAGGTGGCGCCATCTGCATTCAAAAACAGGAACTACTCATAAAACCCAACCATAAATTATTTTTATTTTCATTAAATTCGAGTAAAAACTATTTCTTTTTATCTTAGATTGATTAATTTTTTAGTAACAAGATTAAAGTAAAAATATTAAAATATAAAAACTAAATCAAATTAGTGGATAAAAATTAATTAAACCAAACGAAGTAAATAATCATAATTAAATCGCTAGCTAATAATTTAAAGGTGAACTGACAGGGTCGACGATAATCCGCGAGTAAGTAGTGTTTGTCCCCCTAATAACGATGGGACAATCGAAAATCCTGTGAAAAAAGAGTAAACAAAGTTATGAGCGTTTTACCGAACGATCG
>JAQIWR010000981.1:0-15822 GCA_034695945.1 Glomeris hexasticha
CTTAATTTATGCAATGTTTTACTTTGTGTAGGCCAATTTTCAGGGTATGTTCCAAAACCGTGTCAGGTCTCCTTTAATTAAAATGGGGTGAATTGGGAATAATTTGAATACAGAAATGCAGTTTTAAAGCCTTGGAATATCAAACCATCATTTGTAGTAGTGGCAAAATAATTGTGATTAACTTTTTATTATGATAGTAGAATACATCTTCATAAATTCCTTACGTTTCTAGGCTTAATATTGAAGGTAAATCTGAGCATTTGCTGATATAGTAGTTACAATATTGAAACTCATGTTACGTGCTATTTACCTCTAAAAACCTGCGAAACTGAAGACCCTTAAATTGTTCACCCTGACTGTTTGAAGGTTTTTTTTATATGAGAGTGGATTCTTATTAATAATTCGAAGGAATAAAATGTCACCATTGGCTTGAGAAGATCATGAGTGAGATGATCGGTGCCAGTATATAATCTCGTCTTCAAACACAGCTTTTCTCTCTGGTAGTTTAGACTTTTTGTTATTTTTTACGTTTCATGTACGTATTTCAGCCGTCATCACCTGTTTACAGATCCATTAAGAACCACTCTGCTATACTGTTTCTTTCAAATCTTCGCTATTTCCGCTCTATATGGGAAAGTTTTGATCCTCGATCTATGTTCAGTAATTTTATCCTCCATGGAGTTGGAACTCAAACTTCTGTTCAAACTGCTATATACAGGGTGGATAAAAGAATGTATCTGTCTTTAATATGGTAAATAGGCCCTATAAATTATTTTCATAAATTTTGGATCATTTTTAAAGCCTATATAGATATTTTTTTGAAATGTGGGGCTGCCTCCAATATGCATGCCGTGCGCTGCAGTGAAGCAACGCCTCATTTACTAAGGGGTGCAAGTATAGCATAGTATATAGTAGTATACAACCTGAATAAGAAACCAATTGAGCAGATGTAACTCAACAAATTCACTTTATATAGTCAGAGTCTATTATGACTGCGAATTAAGAAATTGGCCATTTAGTAAAACAACTGTTTGCAAACCCTTAGGTATAATTATTTCCATGTTACGTTAATTAAATTGAATTTGCTAGTAAAGTTTGTATGGGAACATTGTTATAATGTATTCACATGCTTTTAACAATTATTTTGAATATTCATATCGCTAAATGGATGAATTTCGAAAAAATTCATATTTAATGGAAACTGCATTGGCAGTTGCTTTATTATTGTAGCCCTTTCAAGAGCATATTGTTTTAAAATTTGGAACTTGCGCAGGTTGGAAAACGGTTATCATCTGAATTGTACTTTAAATATAATTCAAAAGCATGCGTTTCCATCTTTATATTTTCAAGGTATACAAATGCATTACATGCAATAATATGTGGAAGGGATAATATGAATGCAAGTGTTCGTTTTTAGATTGCATTATCCAGTACAATAAAACCTTTCACAACCTATATATATACGTTATATATAGCTATATTCATAAATATAATGGAACGTACTTCTTACATTTAACCTCTTATTTCAATCGTACTGAAACTTCAATAATAAGTATAATGTGTATGTATAGAGCACTGTGTTTGTTCAAACATACTTGTATGATAAAGCTGATGGGTGAATAGCGTATATTTATCTCGTTTGATATGCATCGGTCAATAAATCGATCGACTGTTATGTTGTGCAACTGCCATGCACCGCTCTTTCAACAATAAATCGATGAATCGTTATAAATTCTCTCCATGATGTATTAATACGCACGGAAGTGGTTTTATTGACCGTTGGTGTCTTAAAGGTGAACTGACACTGTATAAGTTTGATGAGAGACATGCAAGTGACAATGCATTACTCAACATTAACCTCAGAAACGTGGGCATTTCCATCCAATTAATGTTTTGGGCAATCACAGACCTCGTGGAATCTTCAGGGTCGCCATCTTTCTTTGTTATATATATTCTGCACAATTGTTGGAATTAGCCCAACAAGCTTGTTCAACAGTATATGTAGAAAACGAAATTTTGGTTGAACAAGGTAGTCTTGCCTAGACGTACAACATGAACAATTAAAATTATTGTCTCACTGCACTTGTAAGAGTATTTCTACTTGGTCTCTCCTGATAACATTGAGCTCGGGGCGAGCCTTGAATGAAAGAAAAGCGACGATGCGCACAAATTCGTTGCTTACTCGAGTTTAAGGAGCCAAAATGTGCAGTGTACATAGACTCAAAGTTTGGCAACATGTGTATATATATCGAGTGCAAGTCTAATCGGTCGAAACCGAGCTCGACGGCCGGAAATTGCCTTGTAGCCATCTTGAATTCTGCTCATATACGTACCCCATGTTTGCCGAGGTAGTTATTAAAATACTCTATGAATTCTCAAATATTGAATTATTTACATAATATTTGATATATATATATTATTGTTCATGCATGGAGATCTGCATTGCATTATTTCGATATTTAAAAGTCATCATATAATTATTAAGAGCATGGTATTTTAAAATGATCGGTGAAATGTCACGAGTATGTGGTGCCGTAATGAAATATGGCACGGAATATTCGGAACAGATCGATAAAATCCTCTTCAATTCACATATTTCAAGCTCATGTGCCCTTTGCACTGTATAATTCTAATAACCTTCATAGTTATTGCAAAACACACTCGCATTTGCGTCAATTTGCCCAAATTTAATTGCCATTATGTTTAAATATGAGTTATATTTTGTACAATTTTGAATCATCTAATAATATAATTGGGAAGATTGCTAATCTATTATCATTTTATAGCTCATATATGTAAGTGAGCTTTAATATATAAGCACGTTTTCTGAATTGAAAATAGTACTGCGAAATAGTTGAATTACACAAGGATTCATATCAATCTTAAAATATATACTTTGAAACTTTGATAATAAAACAGTATAGACTTATGTGAAAATTATTGAAAGGATCGAGGAAAGGATTACAAATCCTTCAAAAGTATACTGTTAATATATTTACTTGCACAATAAGGCACATTTTGTATTCATCGAACGGAATAAATGCTATAATGCAAGAAATGCTCCTCAAAATAAATGTCATGCATATAAACTTTGAGATGGTATCTAAAATGTGTGTAAACACCTTGGAAATTTGTAAATATTCAATTGTCACAAACAAAATGCATTAATTTCCATTAGGATTAGGAGTTGCTGGGGAAAATGCATTCTTCTGCGATCCCTTAGCGAAAATTTGTTTTCTATTTGACGATTTCATGCATCTTTGCAAATTCACCGACGCATATAGTAAAGGAACAAAATGGCTGTGAAGTCAGAGTGCCATTTGGCCCTTGCAAGTGCTTCTCGCCTGGCGGCCATCTTAAACCTTTGGCCGTTGCCCTGGTGAACTTGCTCAGCCAATTACGCATATTGTCCGCCATCTTAGGAATCCCGGATGAGCCGTATTTGTTGTGAAGGATATTTGTGTAATGTACTTCCCATGTCCGCTGCACGATCCCAACTCTCCCGCTTCATGTCCAAAAGTGTCCCCTTTGGGGATGCGCAAAATGTACCCAATATACGCAATTTTTACCCATCGCTTGAAAGTTGATATCCTGCTGATCCATATCGGAGCGACCAATCACAAACCTCCAACTTGAACGTTTGACTTTTGGCCCAACAAAAATCTGAAAGATGTCATGAAAGTTCAACAGAAAAGCCTGCGTGCGAATGTCGACGTTTCTTCTTGATTCTGTAGAAAATTGATCCTTATTATGTTGCTATTTTAATAATCGCAGATTGCTTTCATATTTGGTATTTTTTGCATTTATATATAGTAATCAATATTTATTTTTGGTTGGGTGAAGTATTTCCATACTATGTATTATTAATAATTGTTTCTGTAGTCCCAAAATTTATTCGACCTGATAATGCATGGTGAGCACGTGATTCGTTTTAGGAGTTGTTCGTATTATAAATATAAGATAGACCTCACAATCTTAAAGGAAAGAATGGGATTTCTTCATCTTGATAATTCGTTTCTGAAATTCAACCTCATATTATTAGGAATTCAATTTTCTACCTCGTGGATCGATCTAAACGATATCACTTTTTTCTTTAGAGCCTTATACGTTGAGCACGTTTGGATAAACAGTAAGATTTCAATTCGGAAAACACAATTAGCATATCAGTATTTCCATCAACAAAAATGTTTCGGCCTAATTGTGCTCTTTATCACTGTTATTATATACAATTGCAGATGAGAACGAGTTATTGCTTAAAGACACACAGCTAAGTGTTTCAGTTAAGTGGGTTTCATGACAGAAAACAATTATTAATGTCAAACACAACTATCACATGCATAAAATTTAATTTTATGTGTGTAGTGTATATACTTGTTTAAAGTCGGAAAACACAGAGTTATATGTTGCATTTGTCCACTTTTTATACAAGTATATAATGTAGGTGTGTCATAATAACTTAAAACTTAATGACATTTGGTGTTATTACACAAAATCACCACGTTTCTATATTTGAATATATTCAAATTGCTCAGTTTTAAAGTTTTGCATGACTGAATCGATTTTATATATAGTTGACCAGGTTAAATATTTGCTCTATATTTCATATGCGCAGGATATTATAAGTACAGCATGATATATCGATCGGTTTTGGAGGAGAATTGGTGAAGAGAAAGCTTGGCCCAAAGCCGACTGAAATCCCAATCGTAATGCGGCCTCATGGTAGGCTTGATTCGGACATGAGGGGTTCAAGCAAGTTCCACCTTTATCGATACTCCAATGCAGCACTGAACGGGTCTCGCAGGAGAAAAGGTTGTCCCTGTGACCCCCTAAGTGACTGGTCCTTGTCCGCATAAGCTCACAATCCAGACTGGTGATTACCCATTTTTGCTCTGTCGTTGAAGTGTAGCCATGCATCGTGTTCCCTAACTAAATACTGTATGAAATAAGCTTCAAATGTAAAACACATCGGGTTGAGAGCGTATATATAGAAAGAACCCAGTTGGAGCTACTTTGGGATATGACCTGAAGGAAGTTGTGCAAAGCAAAATTGAAGCAGCTGATCGGAAATTATTGTAGTGTGTATCAACTAATTGCAAATACATTGCATATATATCTTCCATTGCTAATCTAGGAAATAACATAATTTAATAATTTTGTATAGTACGTATATTATCCGGTTAGCCCATAGTGATGTATTTTGCATTTCTTAATAATAATTATAATATAAAAATATATATTCTTAATTTTTTCAATTTTTTCAATATTTACTCATTAAATAACTGTGCGTTCAAATTAATATCGTTTGAATTCTAAAATGCATTCCAGCTATTTTGAGCATTATTAATTGCAACTGAATCTCATGTGAAATAATTTGTCAAGTATTTTTAGAACCTGTTCGATCATTACAATCCTTTCCAATGCGATTTCAATATTGAGTCTAGCTCTAATATACATATACATTTCAGATTAAAATGCACTTGCATAATACATAGGGGATTTTTCGATGTTAAACCGTCAAATATGTTGTAGGCCTACTTAGAAACATTTTGAAAGGTTAAATACCTGGCAAGACGATTTGATATTGCGAGATTCTGGGTACTGTCATGCAATAGATTTGAATAATTTAGAACGCTCAGAGTAGCTACATGTCTTCTATTTAGGACCATGTATTGTGTGCACAAAGGGAAGGGGAAATCAATGAATGCGCGTCCACACGCATATTTGGGTGGATGGAGTGGCAAATCCGCTCTCAATTGAAGCCTTTCCAGTATTCGCAACATATCGTGGCGACCATTGCGGATTCACTCGCTTATCCAACCGTTCTCAGACACCTGCACAGCTTCTCACAATCTCTCACGTACTGCATACACTCCATACACAGATGCCCTCACTCTCATAATATGCATGCGCACATATTCACCACCATTTCCTTTTTTCGTTTAAAATTTACTTCCGAGGAAATTACACATAATATTTTTTCTTGCATAACGACATATTTAGGCTACATTGTTTTGTCCCTTTTTTTATAATGTGAAAACCATATTCCTTGAGTTTTCCAGGTTATCCAGAATGCTTAGGCAACATTCCTAGAACATATTCGACTCAAGTTACATATTGCAATAATTTCACTTGGAGGTATAGAAAATCTTCTGATTTAAAAATTCAATGAAAGCTATTTTTATTGCAACACTTTTTCTAAACATTTGTGATTTAAAACACTTTGCATTGTATCTGGTTATAATCAATTTCCATGAATTGTTCAAGCCTTCGCAAAATATAGGCAAATTCCTTGAGTTTTCCTTTAATTTTTGCTGAAATATCCGAATTGATTTTCTAGGTTTCATTGAGTCAATCTGAAACGAGGAATTAATATTTTTATAATGAAGTAAAGTCTGTTAAACGGAGCGTCAACGCTACGAAATAGGCTGTGCAGTGAAAACAACCTATAAAGCTCCCCGGTCCGCTTTGGCTTTTGCGAGTGAAATGCACACGCATCTGGCAACTAAAATGCATAATCCGAATTGAATTAAGGTAATGTACCGCAAGACTTATTTTTATACAAAATTTCAGTTCTCTAGCATGTGTGGAAGTTGGGTTAAAATGAGCTAAAACAAAGAGGTTCCTGCAAACAAACACCACTCACGACGAACGTAAAGAAACTTAGTAAAAAGCAGTAAATTCTATTATAGTTTCTCTTATAAAGAAATGGTCGTGATGGAAAATGTCGGGTTTTAATATAATTTTCGGTATAATGATATTCCGCCTCATTTAAAATATGCAAAAAAAAATATTTACTTTACAAAAACCTTCAGTTTTTTGGGATTTTTTGTACTAAATTGTATATATTTGTAGCCATGCAAAGCTTCTAGTATACCTAAATGTGCGCAATTTAGTTACTGACATTTGTGAAATTCTATATGCGGCTTGACTCAAACGTACATTTTCTGAATACTGTATTCAAAAATTAATAATATTGTGAGCCAAAAATTTGGAACCGTTGTCTGTGTATAGCAAGCATAATCCATTTTGGCGAGTTTTGTATTCAATGTAATTATATAGGTATGTATATTTCATTGTTCCACAGTATAATGCTAGCTCACGGCGTCCATTTTAGTGTTTTACCATGCGAAAAGACCGCAGATCACTGTTTTTCCCCAAGAAAGTTGTTGAGGTTTTGCTTTCATGGCTCACTGCACGCTTTCAAACCCAAACTTTCTCCGTTTCTCGCTTTCTCAGTATATTTATATCATTGAAAATCTAAACACATGGTGTATTTCTCACGATCCTGAACGAATATATCAGAACAGGACAATGTTAGCACTTCGTGCAAATCTTAATGACAACAAACTTGCATTGTAAACGTTAATGCATGGCTATCTCTTTCTATATATGGGAATAGGCTGGGCCTACAATGTTTTCTTCAGTTTTCACCTTGATCATGCAATGAATGCTACATTAAATATATTAGTCCACATCTGACTTGTCTGCAGCAACGTGTCAAGCTTGGGATTCACTGTAACGTATACCTACTATATCATCAATTTGAAATTTGCGTATCTGTCATATGGTTGCTTTACTTATCTGTTCTTGCTTGCTTTAAATTTACTGAAGAAAGGATATGATTGGCTGCAAGTGATTCACTTATAACTATGGAAAAATGTGTTTACATCATGTTAAGGCGTACAAATCTTTCATCAAAACTGGTTTTACGTGATCGATGTTTGTATATAACAGGCTTTCCACCTGCTAAAACTAATGGTGTGACATTATACTACTTTTTCAATTAGTGTGTACTATATGTTTATTCTGCAAAGTGTGCGTTTTAATTGTAATAAGAATGGCTATTTTGTTTTATAAATTCCTACCTATCTTTTCGGGAACTATTTGATGTCTGCATGAGACATGTAGCTATACACTAGATGTAGAAATGCACGTTTAAAGTGCTATTTTTATTCGCGGCAATGTGTTTGAAAATGCTAAAGAATATATTAAGCTATGAATGATGGCAACATGGGGGGCAAATTGTAATCTTGTTGAAAGCGCTGCCATCATTTGAAGCATTTTTTCTCTCGTGCTGGCATGCAGTTGCGGGCCACACACACACACACACACACACACACACACCGATATTACTTCCTGCATTTCCAGATCTCGAGTATAGTACGTTCGCTTCTATATCGATCAGGCAACGTTTCCCATTTTTTTTCCATATAAGATATCCAACGCCCTGTTCGCCATTTCATCATCCGTGCTCCTATAGACGTATACATATAGCCCTACGGTGTCGCACCAGACTTCTAGATAAGAAAAAAACGCTCTCTACGTTTTTCTCACCGCGCACCATTTACTTCAATTTGTTTAAACACCTAACACCCCTCTGTGGCGTTGCTGGACCGTAGTTTCATTTCCGGTGCAGGTTATCACGTCCGTCCGAATAACAAACACCCCTTTTTCTTCCATACCCTCTCCTACTTCGATGTCAACTTGCCTCTAGCCCTTGCTCTAGCTCTACAATCCCGAGGGCTCACTGATCCTTTAGGGAGGAGAAAAAAAAAAAAAAAGAGAATTCACTGTAATTATTTCGTCTAGCCGCTCCAAGGTAAAAGCAATATTCGTGTTTCGGATGAAACAATATGGATGGAACTGCACATAACTTGGCATTCCTGCGAGCAGTAATTGTATTTCAGCCAAGATTTGGAGCAAAAAATGTCGCAGCAAAAAATTCATTAAAGTGATTTCTAGATGGAAGGAGATGAACTATTTCTATTATATTGGAGGATTGCAATTAGTGCAACAAATATAAATTATCTGAATCTGGTAAAATAGCTCATTTTCAAAATGAAAACTTGTTTGGAGTTTGTGAACAAATTTACAGTCTACAGTTTAAAGGAATATAAATGGATAGCATTAGTATTAGGCCTATGTCGTTATAGTATTTGCATTTTCAATGTTGAATATATATAGTGTATAATTTATAACCACACGCAATACTGCGCTGTCGGAACCCATTGAGAAGATATTTTTGTATGAAATAATTGTTCATTCAAACATCATTTTAGGATATAATCGCCAGCTGTGTTCGTTGATTTGTTGATGTAAGCTAATTTAGATTGCTATATGAATATATAGCAAATCAAGTAGGAATATTCGCTTTGTCGCAACACGCAATTCAAAAAATTCGATAGAAATAATTATTAAATTGTGTTGCCAAATTAATATTACAGATCTGGAGAAATGAGTTGAATATGAGCAAAATGATGATTATATTTTCGTGTCATTAATGACATAACAAAACACATGAAAACAAAGGATGTGTGCATGTGTCATGAACGCTGTTACTACATGTACTACATGTAGTAGATATGACTCATCAATTAGGCTCAATTAAATTGATTGCCCACTAACATAAAAACCACACGGGTGGAGTGTTATGAAACCTACCACAAGGTATGGATTTCTGATATATAGAATCATATTATAATATACTGTTGATATAGAATTTACATTTCTTATTAATTGAATATTCTGGATTGCTTGCATACATAAAGAATGACCTGCAGATAGTACCCTATGAATTATTTTAATAAATTAAGCACAGTTAGCCTGAATTAAAAATATGATTATCAACACTATTGGAATCATGTGAGCTCAAGTATAATGCAAGTCTTTCATTACTTTGACAAAACATTTATTAGCACTGAAAATTCTTATAAAACTTGTGACCTAGCTGCATTGTTGACCCTTTAGGATGGCAATCATTATTTGAGCAGCATATTAGTTCCTGCAGTTTGTGTTTGCAATTTGATGCGGTTGTCATGGAGATTAAATCTCTTAAGCGCAGGAATTTGTGGATTTCTGGACTGCATGGGGAAATTCTTGAAGAAATTGGCTCGTGGATTTTTGTCGTCCAGAAAACATGAGCTGTGCCATATTGAAGTATATTTGCTAGTTGGATGCCGACGACGGAAATCAATCGATCACGTGCAAGCTTGAGCCGGATGTGATGAATTCTCGCAGCATGCATGGCTTATTGCCGGAAGTTGCCCTTCGTTTATCTTTAATTATTAGGAAGCAGCTTGTATCCCGTCGTGCATTTCCAAACGATACGTTCAACAAATGTCGTCCATGAATTTCAGAGCAAAATTCGAAATTTTTATTAATATATAGCCCAACAAATTCCCTTTCAATTTTTGCGAACTGCGCTGTTCAACAGGCAATATACCGTTGTGCATATTTTTCAATGATCTGTCTTGTAAAATCCACTAAATGAGCAAAATTGAAAAAGAGATACTTTTGCAGAATAACACTACTACATTTGGTCTACCAGATATCGATATTGTAGAAAACAAAATAAAGCTGTGACCAGGAATAAATTCCGTGTCCCAGTGCATGAAACCTAAATATCTCAAGGGAAATTTTCAAAATTCGGCTTTATGGAAATCCATGGGAAAGACTGTGATCACCTGTGGCCCTGTGTTATGTGTTTGAAATACAGTATGGTAATTTCGGAATTCAGTCTATTTCTGGGTAATATATATATTGCTTGACATAAAATATCAATACTTATATATTTCGGTGAAATCGTCTTATGCCATTTACGAATTTAATGTTTGGTTTATAAACAGAGTAAATGTTTACATATTTTACAACATTTAACTATAGGACCTATAGTGTATACTGCAATATATGTTCAATAGAAAATGGATATTTCCAATGTTATCAATGTTAACCTTTGGCATTTGATGGTAAATCAAAATGATGAAAATGCTAATTTCGTTACAAAGATAACTAATTTGCTGACCTGTATCTGCTGGCTTTTTAGTAGATAATTGAATATAATTTACTTGTGGCATTTCCATGCATGTGCGGGGGAATGGAATAAAAATAGGATCCAATAGCTATATTTTGAAATACAGTATTACAGGTTACATATAATCTATTTTACAACTTTTTCACCGAAAACACTCTCCTGATAATCGAAATGTCTTCATAAAAATAAAACCTCTTGTAAGGGCCCATAGTTATTACGGTAATGAGCTGTCAAATGGTGGGTGAAAAATGATATGGATCCATATCTCTGAATTTCTGTACCATGCTGTGCTGAAATTACTGCAATGCAATATATGTTTTTATGCCTACTATAGCAGCGTGATATCTAAACCCAATTAAAGGAAATTTCAATTAGACATATACACACAGTATATTACGAGAAAAAATAAAATGTCGTTTGTGTTCGTCTTATCAGTCAGGTTTCACTAAATGAATTTGGTTTCTTCGGAAGGAACTTATATTAATAACCGAAATTGCGCATAGCAAATACATTTAATAATTGGGAAAACCAACAAAACTGGTCCATGCAGTTATTAAAAAAGTATACCCTGCTTTTAGCAATTAGATAAGAGGCGTGGCAGTTATATGCGTATACTACAACCCAAGCAATCACTGCTATACATTACACAATTGTTTGGTTCACCAAATAATCGTTTATTATAACTTTGACTGTTGCATATACATACATAACTGCATGGAAAATCCTAGTTCAATCAATATTGTAGCAGATATTATATGCGACGCTGCATGAGATTGGAAGCAAATGAGTTTACCAAGTAGGTTGGTGTATGAAGTATCTTAGCTAAAATGGGAAGTGATGCTATATGAACGTTTTATTCAAATTGAGCGCAAATAAGAAAATTCTGAAACGTGTTGCTCAAAAATTCAGGTTCAGCCGAGTTCAATATTGGTCAAATTCCATACGATCTTCCTTTTGAAAAGTTTTTCTGTTGCAAGTATATAAACGACGACATCGTCTATTCAAGTATATATGGTATACAACTTTATATTGCAAACTCTTGCCAAGTCACATGAGAATGGGACATATTATTTGGTACATCAGAGATCTACAATGCCCATAACTGTACCGCTCTTCATTTTAAATTCCTATTTTGAAATGCTCCATACTAAAACTATACGCGTGTGAAATTTATTGCATGCACCAATTCGGGGTGTGCAACCATCAGAATGTATGGATGCAATCTCGTATTATGGTAGCACTTGTAAGACAGTTATAATGTATAATAATAGTTGATATTTTTCGTGCCAAAACGCTTAAGTTTACTGCTTCTTTACTTGAAGCAATTGTGAGTTTTATTCATATGGTGCAGTGTTTGGTGGAAGTGCTAATAACGCAAAAGCATGTCTCCATAAACGGTCAATAAATTGCTATAGTACAGAGACAATGATTGAGATTGGTTGTCTGGCACAGCGTAAATGAAAGGTCAATAAATTCATGAGTAATGCTGCTTGTGGGAGAAAGCAGGAGCGAAAAATTGTGATTAGCAAGATTGCCGGTTGAGTTGCTGCTTAATTGGATTTCTGCGGATTGTAAATTATAATTATTTTTTGTCGATAATTCCTATCTAATTAAAATCCTGGCCGAAATTTGTAACATAACTGTCATCGTTCAGACTCTCGTTTCTGGAATTACATGTGGGTAATTAAAACTCAACTTGATCCGAGTGTCATGTTGCCGTATGAAATCGATATAAAAATTATTTGGCGCTATATGTTGAGCTTACGAATAAAGGGGCATCACACTGTATACATATAGTAGGTAAGGTATAGCCCATTTAAGTAGGGCGATGCAAATATATAGCTCATCTTTGTCAAAATTTTACCATTGAATCATGTTTATAGTGTGTGCTTCAATTGTCAAATGTTTTCCATCTCATTCCAAACCATGAGTTTGTTACAATTCGTCGGTTCTTTATAATATTCCCCGAGGTTTTATTGCAGGGTACGTCATTTTGTTAATTGTAAATGGACACAATGAGCCATCTACTAGCACAGATTGGCGCCAACTAGCGAAGCAACTGTCAAATATGGCTTTAGTGATTGGCCATTTCTGGAGCGTTGGTATAGAAACTAGAGCTGCAGAATATTACGTATAGTATTATCTAAGCGTGGAATTGGCGTGTAACACTTTGGCATCGTATGGGATAAGAGGATTACTGCAGGATTTGGTGGGCGGAGAATGGGCGGGGGCGAATGTTGAAGAGGAAATGACCCCTAGGAAGTGGTGGCAGCAGGAAAAGGGAAGGAAGGGGCGAACACATTGCTTTTGCTCCTTCTTGTTCTTTCTTCTCGTTACCGATGACGATCGATAACGGAGCTTTCAATTGATCTGGTGAACGTGCGATTCATTGGCTCGGTTTCGCCTCTTTTCTATCTCTCTTCTGCAGACCAAGATATCGGTGGTGACGCTGGAAAGTGACAACCGCCTCTTCGTGATTACGTTTGTGGTGTGCGGCAGCATAGCTGGTATCCTGATCGCTGTGGGAGTGCTGTATGTGGTGCGACGTCATGCACGTTCCAGGCAGAAACTGCAGACCCTCACGCAGCCGGACACCGAGGCTAGCCACGACTACCAGGTAATTGCTACTCCCACAAAACCCTATTACGACCTCCGTTTTTACCCCCATTTTCCCGGCCCCTTTTCCTCCATCAGCCCAATGCACTGTGCATGACACAGCTTGTGGCATCCGATATTCCCAATACTTTCTTTCCTACAGTTGCAACGAATTAGATCTCCAGTTCTTCTCAACATTTTTCCCCTTGCTCCCTATACCAGCATCTTAACAAATTCAAAAAGTGAAATTCATGGTGTTTGTAATGGTCTTCGTATACAGGCTTCCCAAACCAACACCACGGCTTTAAATGCAGCTTGCATAAAATATATGCGCATTTATGCAAGATATTATACAGTAGTTGGTATTGCATTGCGCTTATACAGGTGGTGGTTGACTTTATATTGCAATAAAGTATTTTTACTTGCTCGTCTAACTGTAGCTCCAAACATCTATTCCACTACTCCAATCCCGGATATGTATATGAATACAAATGCATGTTGAATATGTGCTGACTAAAAAACTACATATACAGCTGATAACTCACAACTCGCATGCACTGTATACATATGTATAATGTCACTTCAAGCGCTTCATAAATATGCAACAAGCATGCCAACATGCCAGCCATAACCATGCTGCATGCTTGTCATGTCACTGCGTTGTCAGTTTTGTGCACTGATTTGCTGTAAGCAAGGAAATGTTTTAGGGAGAACTCAGTATATGGTGTGCCAGATGCGACGACAAATTCTAGTGTTAATGTTCGTCTGGAAATTTAAGAAACGGGTCATATCTATTCTAAAACATGTAGAGTTATAGAATAATGATTCATTGAAATAAGAAATTGCGCGTTAACAAATTTAATTCAAATTAATGCCTGGGATTGATAATTGTTTTATGAATTTAGAGCTATATTTTGACTTCTTCTGCATGAAATCTATGATTATATATACATATAGCCAAAATAACGTGCGGCAAAGAGATCTAGAATATTCGCTGCATGGTTGAAAGCCCTTATGTATATATGCGTAGAATATTGGTTTGGGATATCGGGTTCGGATGAAATACAAGCTGTCATGTGGGTTTGTTCGCTCGAGCAGCGGTCGCCCAATATCGCAGCATGCATGCTTTTGTTTTGCCCTCCATGTATATTTTTATAGCAAACGCGAATACGTCACTGACAACCTGCCAACGAACTACGCAAGTAAAGTGGAAAGTGCCTCGGATAAGGAATAGATTTTGTACAAGTTTTGCCAGCTCGTTTGGGGGTCCATTCTGGCGCGGAGTTGCATAGAGTAGGTGGTAGGGGAGGGGTTAATCGATATCGACCTACAACTTGCCTATAGTAAACGCATAGAAGACCTTGCATATATAGTATAGGCTCACCAGACATTGAACCTCTTTCTCTATACCTCCTATGTTCTGAAAGATAATCGCCAAAGCCAATGTCTACGGGCCATAACTTTTGTTTTGCTTCGACTTTGTTCCACTTTAGGATAAAGCTGGAGGAGATAGAAAATGCTCCAATCCTCGAGTCCCTTTCTTTAGCTTTATACTCTATCGATGCGCAGTTCAGATTACTTGCTCTGTACTGGACTTGAGAAAAGAAAATGAAGAAATACCAGTTAAGTTTTCTGTTTTTGACAGTGACAATGTATATACGTGATTGTGCCAAGACTACTTTCTGCAATCGTTCCATAAAATGTCATTCTTTTTGTGAAGCTTGTGTAATTTTTTATATTTAGGAATCGATTGTGTTTTTGCTATCGAATAACTTTCCCTGGGAGCGAGCTATAGGGAAGAGAAAAAGTATGTCCCTCTGACTGATTCTTCTGCGTTTTGTTGACATTTTGACATTAATTATTATTGAACACAAATCTTTTTTTCCATCTTGTCGCGTTCAACTAAACTACGTATACTAAACTGTAAAAAAGCCACTTGCTGTTGAGAAAATAAGACTGCGTGGGAAAGAAAATCCAATATGAACGCATATGCTGAAATGTCAAAGCCCAACTCTGCAGGTTCCCTCACCTGTCAGCTGTGCAAGAACTTTCACAGGGCAGCAACAAAACTATAGTTATTTTAGGTCTGTACATGTATGGATCGATTTTATTTCTGCTGCAACAGTGCATCCTTATTACGTGCTCCTGCACTTGTTTCACTTTGCCAACTTTGTCACAAATGTGACAAGAATTATGGAAATTAACTTGCCACTTCGAGTTTCTTCTAATATAAATTTAAAATTCGCCAAACTATCACACACACATTGCCTGTAAGATTGCCTTATGAGCAAACATATGGTTAAAGTATGTCATGTCAAAAGCATCTAATCAATTAAAGGAGAACAGAAAGCCATAATCGCGATTTCACAGATGTTGATGGAAATTGGAAATTAGTTAGTGTAGCCACTAGTCTACTT
>JAQIWR010000982.1:0-15817 GCA_034695945.1 Glomeris hexasticha
TTATGTAGAACCGACCGCAAGAACCGACCGCACGTCATATTTCTCACATTAATTGCGCATTAACTACCGCTTCAAATGGGTTCAAAATTTCAGGCACGGTTCAAAATTAGGGTATAATTCTATGTGTTATTTCTCGTTGGGATCGGAATTTTTTTTTTTAACCTGTCTGTTCTCCTTTAAATTCCCTATATTTTACAGGAATTTTATGGGTAATTCAAAGAGTAAAACACGTGTAACCAGGAAAAGTGTGATTACATGCGTGTTAATTGACCCTAATACCAAGAGCTAATACTTAATAACACACATTTGCAATGTAGACACCACTGAAGCAAATTACTTCCTCAAAAAAAGGATTGACTGTTGTGTAGCGACAGGCCATTATCCAATATGGTTAAAAACATTTACAATTCATTATACGTAATTATTAAAATGGGCTAATTTTTATGACTAAATCCAATATGGTTATATTTTATGATGTTTCTTTGTTTTATATTTTTCATATTTGTTGGTGTGCATAGATATGGCAATTTTGTAACTACATTCTAAATTATTATGCCAATTAAAAATGGCAATAATATTTCATCAACTTCTGTTGATGTTTCCCTATATAAACTTGGGAAATGAAAATCAGCTGTTATCTTTGCCCTGACACTATTTTTTGATGTCACGTACATGTGGTAAATTGGTAATTATTTCTATGTAAAACAGTCCAACCATAACAGAACAGCTGCAATGGAGAAGTACCAACAGGGTGCCGAAAAAACAGTTTTAAATCCGTCAGGAATCCTGAATACGACAAGGAATGAACCTGATATAAAGGTATACTTAATTACATTTTATTTGGTGTACATAACTGTACATAACTGTATTTGTATCCTGTTCTTTTTGTATCGTATAACATTTGATGCGCTAACTTGGAATTTACTGTGAATGAATTTGCAATAATTCTGCTGTTAACATTCACTCTTCTGAATTATTCCGTCATGGTTGTGTATCGATTTTTCCATGACAAACCTAGAACCTAACACGGAATGGATGAGACAGCAAATTGAAATTTTATGCACCAGACCACACACAACACACGCGTGTGCTCTGTGCACTGTATGGCGATGCTGACCTAAAAGTGCCAATAATGCCATATTTGACAATCTAAAAATTATTTGCAAGAGGAATTAAAGAGCACAGTCACACACTTGATTTATTTAAAGCCAATATGTTATGTGCTGTAATAACTAGTAATGTTTTACTCTTAGAAAATCTTGTAAGTTTGGGAAACTATATTTATCAAAACCAATTTGTCATCATGGGATAATATTTTAAAGGTGAACTGACGGTAAATTTATCAGAACCGATTTCTCTGAAAAATTTCCTATGCATGTGCAACATGTATTTTGCTTATGTCCTGTTTTTTCTAATTTTTCCACCCATTAGTTTTTTAAATACAAATTCGCAAAGGTACCCTAAAATAGGTCCTCAAAAGTCCTCACACTTGTCAAAATTTACATCCGGGACAGTGCGTATGGCATGCCACTTGCACCAAAACGTGCAAAATGCCTAGAATTTTCCCCCTCCTAGCCTCTCTGCACGGTCCCAAAAACACACAAACTTCAATAAAAATAAATAAATAAATAAAAATAAAACAAATGAACTATTAGTTTTAATTTCAATCAGTAATTGTATATTGATACAAAATGCATTTTGAAAGTGTATTATAATATTGGTAAATATTTTGCTTTTTCAGGTAACCCCGTGATGATTATAACCGAATACATGGAAAACGGATCTTTGGACACTTTCCTGCGGGTTTGTAGTCTTACTAGCACTTATATAAGTTTATTGAATAGGGAATATGTATCCGATGGATTTTTCGTGTTTCAGGCGAACGATGGGAAATTTCAGGCCATTCAACTTGTTAGTATGCTTCGGGGAATCGCATCCGGCATGCAGTACCTGTCCGAGATGAACTACGTGCACCGGGTACAAAACGCTTTTCACTCGCACGATCACTTATACAGATGACATTTTATTCACTCTGAACATTCTTCCAGGATTTTGCTGCTCGTAATGTGCTGGTCAATGCCAACTTAGTATGCAAAATAGCGGATTTCGGCCTTTCGCGGGAGATCGAGAGCGCGACCGAAGGAGCTTACACGACAAGGGTACGTGTCACCTTAACACCCCTGATATCTCTCGTGTATTTCAATGTGGGCTAATAATATGTGTGTTTAATGTGGGATTATTCAGGGTGGGAAGATTCCGGTTCGATGGACTGCTCCGGAAGCCATCGCTTTCCGCAAGTTCACTTCGGCCAGCGACGCGTGGAGTTTCGGCTTCGTGGCGTAAGAAGTGATGTCTTACGGAGAGAGGCCGTATTGGAATTGGTCTAATCAGGATGTGATCAAGAGCATAGAAAAGGGATTCCGTCTACCCGCGCCAATGGTTAGACCTGTCGCGCGAAAACACGCCACTGTAAATCAATGGAGGAGTTGCAAACATTGATTCTGTTAGATATATACAATCTTTCGCTTACGTACAGTCGAACCTCTATAACTGGAAGTCCAAGTGAAAACTTTCAATTATATAATCATTTTAACATGGGAAACATAAGGATTTTGGCTAGGAATTAAATAATATGTTCATCAACAAGTTGAATATTTCCTTATTGCATACCGTAACATTTTTCCTGCTAAATAGGACTGCCCAGAAGCAATTCATCAACTGATGTTGGATAGTTGACAGCAATAAAGATCATATCGGCCAACATTCGCAAGTATCGTCAAAACTCTGGATAACTCATCAGTTGTCCGGAGAGTTTAAGGAAAATCGCGCATAACAGGTACAATTCGAGTTGAATTTAAAGTATTGCAATTAAATATGATGAATGGAACTGACAACAATTCTTATTTTAATAAGGAATCAAAACCATTTGGCTCCCGATGCTTCGGACATGACTCAATTTGTAACGGTTTGGGAATGGTTGGGGAATATTTCAAACTTTGCTGTTGTAATTTTGTTTTCTATTACGAAATATAGCAAAGGATATTTTTAAGAAAGAATAATTATTGAAACTGAAATCATATCAAATCCGAAATGTGGCGGATTTTTTTGGTCAATTTTGTACTGAAAAATATGTCCATTTAACCAGTGAAGAATATTGCAAACTTGAATATAGTGTTGTAAGGTCTGTGTCTGTGTCGATTGTCTAATTGTCATTTTTATAACCCCTCCATTTTCTCCAGAAGACAAAGTATGATCGACATAATTAACAGTACCACTCTTGACAGTACCTACATGTTTATAACTCTTATTAATGTATAAACCGAGTCTCCTAACTAGAATTGTACTATTTGATGATGTTGTAGGCACGCGTCTAAAAAATAAGGCTAAATTATGTCAATTCTGTATTATATTTGTTGACAAAGCCCAATTGTTATATCCAAGAGTTATTTCCAACAAAAACCCAATTCAGATCAGCAAATAAAATTTTTGTAGGTAAAACAAACTGTCCAGGATACACTTATTTTTATTGCAGGATATTTCTTCAGAATCGTCACAATTTTAAATTTATTGGCAAATCCGTGTTATTTCACGTTATTTACGTTTTATATTTCAGCCAATATGACGGAAAAGCGATAATCTTGTAAATTGACAACAGGAATGCAAATTTGTTCTTTCGTCTTTATTATGACGTCATCTTGCTTTGTAATTAGCTGCTGTTAAAATTCCGTTGATTCCGATTGGATGATGAGATATATGACGTCACAAGTTAGTTCAAAAGTCCTTTCGAATTCATAAGTTTATTTGTTCCGTAGATTGGAGTTTCAGGATTTTATTGACAGATATTATTCATCAATCCGACGATTTTGCAATCGGAACTGTTTCATCAAGCCATCCAGCACCCAATCGACTACAATTTGACGGTATAGAACAAGTTATTTTTATTTATTATCATAGTTATTAGCGACCCGGCGAGTTAGGCTTAAATAAACCCTTGTCATAATTGCAAATTTCAACTGAATTCTCCAGTTGGCATTGCTTGACTCTGATTGCGAGCGATATTCAAGCGTGCTGTTTGCGTTTCTGTTTAGTGAATGTAGCAAGTTTTGCGTGTAATTCTGCGTGAAAGTCGATTTATTCAGTTGCAAATTTTGCCGCCATTAAATGGCGGCCATTTTACAGCTAGCGCCATTTGTAGCAAAACTTCTGATAGCTATTCAAACGGAATTATGTTTTTATTTAGTTCATTGATTGATGAGTGTGTTCAACAAAATAAGTTAAAAATGGTCGCTTATTTGTTAGTGTGGCCATATGGTGTGGCTGTTGCGGTAAAAACAATCGTATAGTAAGCTAAGCAGACGATGCACGTGACATCACCTAGCCGTTGGCTTTAGTCAACCAGTTTGTACACGCGCATCACCGATCCGAATCGTTTTTCTGAAAAAAGATGATCCGGAAGATAAGCGGAAGATCGGTGCTGCATGTGTATAAAAAACTACCCGCGTTGAGGTTCATCTCGGTTGCCTTGACAACGGAGATTCTTCCGTTGAGCGACATCTGGCGGATGAACCCAGAACCATAGCTCTATTTAGTTTCCTTGACAACGCGGAATGTGTCGATACGACACCTGGTGTTCGGAGTGAGAAACGTTGGCCGGCGTTGAGTTTGGTTGTTGCCTGCGAGGCGTACTCCGCCGCGACACATGACGGTTGGTGTTAGAAACTGAATGGAATGTCGTTGCATATTGATGTCTGTGAGAACAAAAAGAGAGGGAAACGATGGCTGCTGTTTGGGAGATTGATGCTACGTTCGTTGGGTGATATTTGCGGCGGTGTTTGCGCAGAAGGAGGCGATCGATGGCATTCCGATTCCGCGTTTTAACGCCCAAGTTCGCGTTGCTGATGTCGGCGTTGTTGTCGGTGGGCGTGTTTGTTTATATGGTTCAAAATAAGGAGGAGGGGCGTATTGGTCACAGTAACGGTTCGCTGATTTCGAATGCTGCAAAAAACCACCAAGATGAGACTGCGATGGATGATGACGATGTGGATTGGACAGGGGCGATACACGTGGTGATAATCTTCACGAAAGCCGCCGAAAACGGTGCCATGAAACGCAAACTGTCGCTTTGCGTCGGTTCGATGCTCGATTACGTCAGCGTCGCCATTGTTCTGCATCTAATCGCAGACAAGGAAAGTCAGATGATTGCCAAAAAACTCGTGCAAAACGAGAAAGAAAGGACTGTTGCTGATGTCAAGGTATAAAACTGCATCCAACACGTGGTTTGTATAGCCAGGATCTAAAAACTGTGAAAATCATTCAAAAATTAAATTTCATATAATTTTGTGAAAATTATTATTTCTACAACTATCTGTTACTTTTCAGTGCAGTGAAACCTGTCCATGGTGGAAACTATAAGGTGGAAACCTGTCTATTTTGGAAAATTTTAAATTTTTTAATCAAATGTAATATTGACAACATGTCATTTTTTTTGAAAAAACCTTCATGCTTGAAACCTGTCTATCGTGGAAAGTTTTCATGTCTTGAGATTCCGTCTGTTTAGATTCCACCATAGACATGCAGGTTTAATTGTATTTTAAAATCTCTTGCATATTCCTATATTAATTCCTTAAAAATTCCTATATTTTAGCTCTTAAAAATTATTAATTTTAATAGTATTAAAAATTCTTTATATTGTAAAATCTGTCTGTGGTGGAATCTTAAGGCTTACCATCCGGCCCCCTGGTGGCCAAACGCCACTAGCAGAAGCGCCCTGGCAGTATGTGCACATGAAACTATTTGCTGAAGTTCGTGAGCCCCGCAAAAATAGTACAATTTAACTACAATCCTCAAATTTATTATTAAAGTGCAAGACTGTATTATGCAACTCAAGATGCAACGATTTCCAGTTTTCCTATTTTAGTTCTCCTGAAAAAAATTAAAAATGTGCACATACCGCAAGGGCGCTTCTGCTAGTGGCGTTTGGCCACCAGGGGGCCGGATGATCAACCTTAAGAGACAGGAAAAACATCCCAGCGTAGCGAGGTTTTTACAATAACTTATGCAATCTGTACTCCAAAAATGTCAAAGTTTCCACCATAGACAGGTTTCACTGTATTTTTATAACGTATGACTTGACAGTTTGAAATTAGGACTATATAGGATATTATCCAGGAATATTAAAAACACTACAAATGCCCATTAAAAATAACAAAATATATAGTTAATCCAGGGAAAAATGGAACTTCACAGGAACTAATTTAGATCCTGGCTGGTATACTACTATTTTATAAAATTGATTTTACGAATTATAGTACTTACATAAAATAATTTCCAGGTGCTTTTTCACGATGTGGACACCATTTCTGAGAAGTTGAGCGACGTTGTGAGCAGCATGCAACCGTATTTCAGCTACAAACCCGGCGCGTACTACAGCGACTCCCTCTTCTTCCTCTCGCTGGCCATCCACAGGGTTTTCCACCAGGACAAAATAATCATGTTAGATGTTGATCTGAAATTCAGGGACGACATCTTCCACCTGTACCAGCATTTTGACAATTTCAACCGAACTATGGTGATGGGCATCGCGAGCGAGCAACAACCCGTCTACCGGCACGTCTTCCACATGTACCGTAAAGATCATCCCAACACGGTAGTTGGAGATCCTCCTCCGCACGGTCAAACGGGATTCAACAGTGCCGTCTTACTGTTAAATTTAAAGAAGATGAGAGAATCTAAAGAGTATAACTTATTGCTGAACGCGAGCTTGATAGATGGGTTCGTGGAGAAGTACGCGTTCAGAGGACATCTTGGAGATCAGGATTTCTTTACTCTAATTAGCCTGGAACATCAGAGGTTGTTCTACGTTTTACCATGTACTTGGAACAAACAGCTGTGCCAATGGTGGAAGAATCACGGTTACGAGGATGTCTTCGATAAGTATTTCGATTGCGACGGAGACGTACGGGTGTATCATGGAAATTGCAACACCAGGATCCCGGATGAAGATGAAATAGTTGAAGATTGACGAATTTCTTAGAAGTTAGAAACTAATGGTTTCTTCCTACAATGTGTGCCAATTTTACGTAGTGGGTAAAAAAAAATTATGTGTCAAACCTCAATAACTGCAATTTTCTATAAATGAACATATTTTATTCCCACATCCAAAATCCCTATGCTTCCCATGTTAAAATTTTTCATTGAAGGTGAACGGACACGGTTTCGTAAGGTACCCTGAAACTTTAACTACCTGAAGAAAAGTCATGGGGAGCATCAATTATAAGGGTCTCGATAAAAATACGGTCAAACTTTGACGTCTAATAACTTTGTTTTACTAATTTTCACAGACATTTTGTTGCACCACTTGCTTTCTTCATGACTTTTCTTCAGGTAGTTAAAGTTTCAGGGTACCTTACAAAACCGTGTCAGTTCACCTTTAATGAAAGTTTTTAACTGAATTTTTCCATATCTGAAACACGTATCTGTCCCTGCAGTGGAAAACTTCTATAAGATAAAACTTTGCTGAATGTCAACTATTTTTGCAGTGCTCAAGGAAACTATAGAAAAAACTGGGGGAAATTGGATGAAATTGAAGTTGAGCCTTGATAACTGAAAGTCAACGGGTGAAATTCGGTTATATATCAGCAATATAAATAATGCAATGATTTGAAACTATTTGTTGGACTTGGAAAACTTTTAAACAGGATTTGCTTCATTATATTGCAAATTTGTTTAAATATTCTTCAATTTCTCCAGTTTTTCCAGAAGTTTTCTTGCTGCAAAAATAGTTTCTCTTACAGAAGTTTTTCTCTACAGGGACCGACAGAAAAATGTTTCAGATATCGAAAATTGCAATTACAATTATGGTCGGGAACAAAGTAGTGTTCATTAAATATAATATTTCAGTTGTGGAATTTTAAGTGTTTAATTAAAATCCTGTTAACAGTTTTTGCAAGTTCAGGGAATATAAAGTGAGTTCAGTGTTAACTCTTGGACTTTCAGTTATAGAGGTTCAAACTTTTCATGTTAGACTGTTATCTATAGACCAATTTGGGGAATATTCCGACTTAGATTATAATTAATGACTGCTGGATTAAGCTTAGGCAGTAATATCCTTCTCATCATATAAATGTATGTATTTCATGCAATTTATATTTTTCTACATTAATTGCTAACATATCACAGATTCGTATTTACGGTAATTTCAATGAAGAATAAGCCTATTTATACAGTTTAATGTGCTTAATTGCAGTTTCTCTTCATGTATACGTATTGCTGGAAAATCACTATTATTTACTATAACTTTAGTTTACCAGCATTTTGATGGGATTATATGAAGTACAAAAATTACGAGTGGCTGGCTGTAATCAAACTGTATATAAACAGATTTGCCGCGCGCGTTAAAAGCAATAATAAATTTAACATTATTTTTGTAGTAACTACGATTGAGACAACAAACTGAATCGTTTATGAAAAATGTGGTTGTGATGTTGACAAATGATTTCAATAAACAACGTATCGAACAGTGGTGTTATTTAATGATTTCAAAGTAATACACGTCATAAAGTGTCGGTTCAATTAACCCTCGTACACTTTTGGGATCTTGTCACTGTGCAAGGTCTCCCTGGAGGCACTGTGCTCGTTGATGTCCACCAAGTTGATGACACCTCCACTGGAGCCATCGCGTTGCATCGCGAGCGCGAGTCCTAAAATTTGAGCGATGTCATACATCTACGTATATACGCGATACGAATTGAATTAACGTAAAAATAGTTAGACCTTTTGCAACAAACTCTTTACACTCTTCCTTGGTCATCTTGGGTTTGAAATGGGAATCGACATAACCGTAAATGTAGGTACTGCCCGATCCTCCGATGCATATCGGTTGCCGTACGCACATGCCGCCGAGCGGGATCGAGTACAACTGTTTCATACAGTAATTACACATTTTATAACTTTATATTATGGTTATAATAAGGTTACAGTTACCTGTCCACCTTCCCTTTTGTCCCATCCGGCAATTATGAAACCGGCCATCAGTTGGTCGCGGTAATTGTAACAGAGTTCGCGGTACACGTTGGCCGCGATCTTCACTTGGGTCGGTTGCCCAAGTTCGATCCTGAAATTGAAACATAGCATTTTAGTTACATTTCGTAATGGGTTATAGGTTGTTTATCGATATACTCGTGAAATGCAAGGTGGTATTGAACGATTCTAGAGATGGCTTGGGTATCGGCTGACGAACCCGAGTTGCAGCAGTATATGCGGTCGGTTATTCTGTTCACCTTGTTGGTCACTCTGTTCGCCACATAAGCTCTGAAATACAAAATGAACTTTAGGGATTTGATAAGTAGTAGTACTTACTAATATAGTTTAACAATTTTATTCGTGAATTTCCTATTTATTATGAACAGCATTTTATGCAGGTGATAATTAAGTGTGTAATATTTTAATGGTTTGCTTTTATATACAGTGTATTTTTTAATTACGGTAAAACCTGTGAATAACGGAAACCCATTGGATCGGACAATATTTCCGTTATGAACAGGTTTCCGCTATAGACAGTGATTTTATTATGGAAACTGCCTCCAAGGGACTACAAAATTCTGGTATTGACAGGTTTTACTGTACTAATTATTAAGATTAATTAAAAATTGTTTACAAAATTTGTGTGGAATTTCACAGGTGTTGTAAGGAGGCATATGTACACATATTTTTTCCACGTGCTTTTGAGATTTGATTCATAATTTCTTGTTAATTTCCCCATTTTAAGAAATGGAATATTCCTGCATTTTGAATTTTAATTTTTTGAGATGACGCAGCATTTTTGTGCTTAAATTGCGAATTATTACCCGGTTGTGGATCGAGAATCTGCTCCAATTATAACTCCGCCATCGTATTCTGCTCCCATAATGGTTGTCTACGAATATAAAGCAGCAAATCATAGAAAATCATGCGTGAACGTGAAGGAATCACTTTTCAGGCCTAAATTTCGCATGATGCACATGGTTTTATTTTCTAAAACGCAATTTTTTATTGGAAATCAAACCACAATTTCTTTAAATTAAATGTACTTGCCCCTGTTGAAGCTTCGGAACTCAACCAATCGGGCATATAATCAGAATAATCGGGTTTTTGGTACATTTGGTACGTTTGAGATGTCATCGTAGCGGCCATCTTCGAATTCGACAATGTATCGATATTATAGGAATAGTCAAGGAATAGTAGTAGGATAGGTATCGTTTTGTCGACGCTAGCGCCACCTTCTGGCATAATGACGATTTATCGTCAAAATCCCTTATTTTCACATCACGAATGCAGATGGCCATTTCCAATCAACATTCCATTTCTTTCCAAGACATTTCGAGGTAATTTCATGCACACTTTTCCTAATATAAACTTGATATATTTGAAAATTAAAACTAATTTTGTAATGCGGGAAATTCAAAATAACACGTATATTTTGTAAAGCAGTATCTAGCTTAATTTATTGCGCATAAAATATCATAAAACATATGCAGTGGTACAATTAATGAAAACACACCGCAAAATAAAATCGCTCAGTTATAAATACAAAATTAATATAAACACTGTTGCTTCATATTACAACATGTAAAGCTGTGGCAATTAACAACTTTCTCATTTTGCACTTATATAATTGACCAACTAATATACATGTAAAATTTAAAATGTGGTTTGTTATTGCATTAACTCGGCAAAACATAATGTCCTTATCACATGAATTAACATCAGTAGCTTTTTGTTTTGCCTCACAATATTTACAAATATAAGCCACAATGCAATATTTAAGCGACGATCACAATTCTGTTTCCACTTGTATCACTTTGAAATTTGAAATATGCTAATTATGTAACATCACAGTTTTCTTTGAAATATTTAAATTACAAAAGAAGCTTTAAAATTAAAATGTATCACTTAACAGTCCAGTGTCGTCTTCGTAAAATTTTGCAACGCGCAGTCGCCAAATACACATTTGCGCGTAATATCTTAGCGTGGACTGTAGCGTGACTTTATTTTGCTCCATTTACTCTGAAATATTAATATTATGCTAAATAGAGTAAAATGTCTTCTGCTAGTGTGACTACGTTGCTTTTTGCCAAAGTTGCTGGAATGTTGCGCGGTATCTTTCAACATTATCCTTGTCTTCGGTCAGCATTCTCACGTTCAACGGTATCTGAAAAGTGGAAAAATTGTAATATTATAAATTTATTATCAAATGTTTTTTGTTTTCAATGAACAGTTACATTGTAACATTTGAATTATTGAAAATACTTTGAAAAGAATCTCCCACGCTGTTCCTAATGACGCGGTGAATTTTTGAAGCTCTTGACTAGTTGCAAAATACAATGCCCAATCTCCCAATGACTCCACTGCTTCTGTCGACTCAATCTCCTGTTTGGAACAACAACAACGACAACAAAATAAATTTATAACATTTAAATGGAGAATGCCGAACTCTGAAATTCACGTATACGCACCAATACACAGTACGGGCCAGCTTCGGTGTCCGCATCCACACTTATAGCAACAAGGTCTGCTATTCCAATACTAGAAATTCCCGTTATAACTCCAGTGTCCAGTTCCTCTTGGCAAACAAAAAGTCTTTTAGGGGTTAGAACCAGACTGCACGCCTTACACGCGTTCGTCAATTCCGGCACGAAATTTGAAGTTTCCTGAAAGATTACAGAAACACAGTTACCATTTTATTATCCAAGGCTCCAAACCATCAGAATATTAATGGTGGAGTGTAATTAACCTGATGGGAAGCTGAATGTAGAAAACTGCTGAGCCAATCGGAAGCGGATGATTCGTCGGACGTGGCCAGCCGAAGCGTACGGCTACCTCCATCTATGATCAGTTCGATCACGTGAGGTCTATCGATGGATGAAACAGGTAACCTTCGACATCCACCACAGCCTCCTTCTCGCAGCTGCAAGTATGACTGCACCCTCTTGTCCAACCGGTCGGTTAACCGGTACAAAACCCCGGCTCTGCGTTCGAAACGGTTACTGTGAGTGGTCAACATACACAGGTTTCACTGCAATATCATTCAATCCAACTTGAGTATGAAGTAACCCGGCAACCATTGTGGATTTTCATCCACTGTTTGGTCCGTGTATTGAAACATGAGATCTCCTTCCCTGTAAGGCCCCGCCGGGTTATCCGTCGGATCGTGGGACCTCTGCGAATCTTCCCAGTATACAAGAGCGTAATATTGTATCGTGACGTCAGATAACTGAAAATCGAAAAACGGCACTGTGAGGACACTAAACAGTGTGTATTCATTAATCAGGAATTACATGGCAATCCATCTCCTCCGAGATCCACTTCTGCAAGGTTATGTTCTGAGATACCGTGTCCGTGAGCACGCACGGAGGTTTGAGACCGCTTCGCCGCATCGCTACTTCGATACTAGCAACTAAATTACTGCAATAAAATATGTTCTGTTAAATTTAATTTTCTGAAAATAATGTAAATTTAATATGGACGTAGTGGGGAAAATGTCAAACCATGTGCTTCTTTCGCAACCGGTGCACAACCAAAATCTCCTGCGCGGAGCCGCGCACACCACTTGCAGAATTTGAGAGTTGATGCTTAACTGTAGATAAGAACATAACTAACTGGAAAGAACAGACTACTTGGGGAATAGAAATAAATAGGCCTATTTATACTTGTAAGAAATCTAGACGGTCGTAAGGAACTTTGGCGAAAACGTCGAATCGCTGCTTCCTCTGTCCTTTGTGCGACAGATAAATATGTTTATCTGTTAGTATTACAAAAGTGATTTTAGCTTCACCAGTTGTGTGTCCAACTGTAGTTCGAAACATCTGCGAAAAAAGTAACTGGTTTTTATTGGATACTTAAAAAATATACGAAGGCTATCCGGAAAGTAGTAGCCGTTTTTATTTACAAATATTTAAAAAAATACAAGCCTGTTGTAATGCCAAATGTTAATTAACAAAACGTTTAACATGCATATTATATTTTTTTAATAATATTTAATTTTATAGTATTTCTTGGCCCTAGGAAAAATTACTGAGGTCCGCCAGAGTATTACAAGTGTGATGTATAGTTTGAGTGTTCAGTTAAATTTGTATGAAATGGCGTGTAGGTTATTTGATATACACCTCCCTAAACTAATACAGTAGAACCTCCATAAACAAGTACTCTGTAAACTAACATCCTCCTTAAACTAATACAAACATCCGGTCCTCAGGTTATTAGTTAAAAGAGGTTCTACTGTAGATGTGAGGAGCAATTCATAGTTGAGGGCACAAATGTTTACTGTCTTCAGGTATTGATTTATGAAAGCAATACTGTGCAAAATTCGAATACAGTAGAACCTCTTTAAACTAATATTTAACCTTATTATTTTGTACCGCGATGTTTGAATTTGTTTAGAGCGAGAGTTTATTTGTTCAGAGAGGCAAGTTACAAAGGGGGGATTGGATGCTTGCATTAGTTTAGAGAGGATATTAGTTTACAGGGCATTTGCTTAGTTAGGGAGGCTCTATCGCAAAACCAATACACTTGTGACCCAATCTTTTATGGACGTTATTTTACTTAGGTCCTAGAAAAAATTTCACATGTAAGGAAATAATTTTAAACTACACTTTAATATGCATGTTAAACGCTCTCTAATATTGAACATTCAACAATTGACATTGGGATTGTACAACAGCTTTGGGTTTGAAAATAAAATATGGCTAATGCTTTCCGTATTTCGGATTAGAACACGAGCGCGCGTACTTTATAAAACGACTCTTCCTGACCGTCGAAGACTTCAAGCATTAGGAATAATAGTAGATTATTATCGACTGCGATTTGACCCTCTGTATTTTCAACTACCATGTCCTTTCTTCCCTGCGCGACTTCTTCCGCGATGACCGTAGTTTCTTCCTTGCTCGTCACCTGCAGCGCCGCGCCGTCCAAAGACGAAAGCTTCGGCAGGTAACCACCCGACAACTTCACCTTTCCTTTCGCCGACGTCACTTGACGTTTCCTCGCAGTTGGTTCTTGGACATTAGGTGCCCATGAAACTTTCTTGGATGACGTTGACATCACGGAAGAAAACATCGAGTCTTCCTGCCCTTCGGGGGCTTCGCGCTCTTCCGTTCCGGAAACTTCCATCTCATCGTTTGGAGTTATTACATTATTCCCGGCAGTTGGTTCGGTTTCATCGTTGACTATAATGTGGTTCTGGTCAGAGTTGTTAATGAAATCGATTAAGGCCTGTTCTTTGCGGTTAGCGTCAACGGTGTCGATAGTTTGTTTCTTAGGTGTATCGTAGGTCTCCGCCGTTACGTTCAGGATGTTACCGGATGGCCAGTCCGTGTTTGTGGTTTTGTTTCTTAGGGAACGGTTTGAGGATGAATGGATTATGTTGTCGTAATCGTCGGTGTTATGGTCAGGTTTAGGGCTTGTGTCCCACGATAGTAGCCTTAGGATACGGTCGTCGACGGCGGGACTGTTCCCGGTTTGAATGCTCAAATCACTCCGGCTAGAATTCTAAAAACAGCAAAATTATATTGTAGACCAGTTCCAGCAAAACAACCATTTTTGAAATACTACACACAGTAAACCTCGCTTATAATCAACTCGGATATTGGCAAACATTGTCTACTCTATAGTCAACAAAATCCAAGGTTCCGCCATCAGAATAGGATTTTCAATACAAACTACAGGTCTCTCTTTCAGTAAACCTGGATATAGGAAACCACTGTTACTGGCAATTGATCCCCTCCCCCCCCCTCCTACAACCGGTTTTCTGACACCCCTGATATTGTCAACTCTCATTAAATTTTCACCTCATAAAATCCCTAAAAGTTTCTGCATCCCATGTTCTTGTATGAGAAACTTCGACTATAGGAAACCAAAACTCTGATTTGACTGTAAGCAAGGTACACTGTAAAATCAACCTCGCGTATAATCAACTCGGATATTAAACATCGTCTATTGTCAACAAACTCCAAATTCCCACCATCGGAATAGGATTTTAAATACAACTTATAAATTGTACCTCGCTTGAAATCAGTAAACTTGGATATAGGAAACCTCTATTACTGGCAACCGATTTTCCCTTAAAACCAGTTTTCTGAACCCTGATATTGTCAACTGAAGGGATTCAACAAACAGTAAATGATTTTTTAAACAGAATAGTAAATATTGGCATCATATGTAATGGGTATTTGTATACACTTATTATTGTTACCTCTGATATAAGAAACTTTTATGACAGTTTCTTATATCAGAGGTCCTTCTACAAGAATCTTCCCGGTAACTTAATTGGAGTTGACTGTAAGCGATGTTCACTGTATTAATTACTAGACGAACCAGCGAGGAGGAATCTGTCGTATCGAAAACTTCGCGGTGGTCGATAGAATCAATAATTCGGCGAGCCAGATGGACATCACCCTGACATTGAATATATAAATTGAATTCCTTTATGTTACATAGTTTAAATAGCTTTTAATATGTACAGTGAGAAAACCAAAATAATTTTATAACATCACCGCGTACCAAATCAAGGTTGAAATCGATGTGTTCCAACCCGGCCATCATGACCATAAGCAGTTGTAATCTCTGTAGAAAATTGTAACACACAATTAATATACAGGGTGACCCAAAAGTCTGGGCCTTAATTTATATAAATACAACGGTGGCAATTAGAATAAAAACTATTCCACAGTTGAATAGGAAGTCACATGTGAGGGATCCGAAAATGCCATTTAGATGACCTTGAACAGCGTCTTGAAGGTCATCGGTTCTCCATCTTTGTAACCGTTGCTCGGAATGCACATGT
>JAQIWR010000983.1:0-15815 GCA_034695945.1 Glomeris hexasticha
CCATTTGCAATCGTTCAAGCACTTGCCACCAGGCGCTTGCCTAGTTCAAGCACTTGCCACCAGGCGTCGCCCACTTTGGCCGCGCAGGCGAATATCCCTCAACTGTATTTACGGTAATGTGTTTTATGCACTGATAAATTATTAGGCCTATATGTGCACTTGTTTTTCCATGCATACATATAACATGCAAACGCTATGTTGATTTATGTGCATGTCCTTTTCCAAATCTTATAACTGAGTATTTCTTATTACATTATGAATAACAGCTGTAATCACGTATAATTTACGTGCAAGGTAATAATAATGCCTAGACCCTATAAAAACTGATTTCACTTTTTATATTTTATTTATTCATTTTCACCTACATTTTAATTAGTAGGTCTGTACATTATAGGGCCTATGCTTCTAAATTCCATATATATACGCTACACAAAGTAACTATATAAAGGAATTTATTTGGGAAAAAATGTTATTTATAGTTATTTGTTTTTTCCGTGAAAATGTGAAAATTTATCGTGAAAATGAGGGTTTTTTCCACTTCGTTCTTCCAAGGGTAAAAGTAGAATGAAATTACACTTTTTATTAAGGTTCAATGCATGGATCTGTGCCATGAGCAATTTCGTACGTATGAAATAACCGACTGAAGGATTTAACAAGTTTTTATTGGATCATTTGAAGTAGGTGTAATTGCGTTGATGTCTCCTTGACTCGACTATATACATTGTGTTTGATGACGTCACCGTGCATTGCGTCGGAAAATTCGCCATTTTGCCGCTAATTTAAAGTTACGAAGATGAGTTCTTCTGCAACCAAAAATTCCAGTGTTTGGTTAGAATAAAGAGAAGGACGGGGAGACATTCCTGGCAGCTGAGGGAATCTCACTGCTACTCTAAGATGTCGTCATGGCACCTGTGACGTCACACCGACCCTTTTTATATACTCTTTACACTTTATACACTGGCTACTAAAAAATGATTTGGCAAAAAGTGTTGCGTTGTTCACAATTTCGGTCGTAAAAATGATTATTGGCGAAAAATTGCAACAAGCTATATAACAAGTGCATGATAATAATTTTTCTATATAGGTTACACGTAGTAATGAATCCTTGATGATGAAAAACATTTTCCCATCACTTTAGCAGACAAATGATTATTGACACACTTGATCGTAAACTGCGAAAAAAATTACATCTTAATAAACGCTTTCAGTCTGTTCAACAAGCAATATAACATGTATTGAGTGATATGTAATTGACTGAATTTGTTCATTAATAGTTGAGTTCATTCATTAATGATGTCATACATTGTTAACATACATATTTTAAAGTTCTTGCTGGGGAATTATTAGTTTTTAAATTTTTGAATGCAATTAACAATAGTGTACAATTTACTTGTGCAATCGTGTAATTAATACATAATCAGAATTATTAAATTTAATTAGAAATGGATATTTTATTCACACATGTTTTCAGAACAAATCTACGAATAATAATAAAATGAGAAACCCATAATAAGCATGCATGCATGCACTAAAAACCAATTATTAAATTGTAAAAAATTGTGCAATTTTCAGTCATAACAAAGTTTTATTATATACTACTGTATGTATCTAGGATTTTATGGATACAATAGTGCTTTCAAACAATCTGAAGCAAGACTAAATTGCAGAAGTGTTTGCAAACATTTGCATTTCATAACTCCCACATGTTTGTTTTTTTTTTGGTTCCTGAGTATGTACTATAAAGTGACTGATGAAATCCCTATTGGAAATGGCTAAAAACATATACTTTACTCTTTACTCGGACACAGGCTGCTGTATTTTTATTTCTGGGCATTGGAGTGATCCTCAGGTGCACATGCATTGCTACGTCATCAAAGCAATATGGCGTCTTTATTCAGAACCTCAATACTGTTATATATTGTGCTTTCGATTCCCGAAGACGAATAGAAGAAAAGTAGTTCTCACAATGGGTGCTAACGCGATTCAGGCCCACATCCGACACATTTTGCACATCTGTGACACATTTTAAAACTTGGGGATTATGTTGGTTGTTGCATGCATGCTGCATTTTCTCACGCATGCGTGCTGAGCATGTACAGGCCTAGCACCTTATACCTATCCATCCATATACTAGCTGCATGTACATGTCCATGGCAAAACATCTAAAAGCTTGAATCTGCAACAATTTGACACCGATTTTATTTGTTTGCTCGTCCAAATGCTTCAGCATCTCTATTGAAATTCTTCTTGTGCCTGTTTAGGCTACACAGTAATTGTGTTTTCTTATTGCGTCAAAAAAGTAGAATTTTAGACAGAGAGAGTCAACAGAAATTGAGATTGCGTTGCAGTAGCAGCTATAAGATAGTATACCCTGTGTATGTTGGCCATGTGAAATGATGATATAGCAATGGGTCATCATGTTCGGCCTTGGCTCATTTTCTCACAGATTTTAAGTATGGAAGAAGAAGAAGAAGAAGAGAGCTCTTAAGTGAGAAATAAGTGCGTTGGCGGAATGGCCCTGCGCTTAATTAGAAGCAAAACTTGCCTACGTATTTTCCTATAATCCCATATTTGTTTATGTATTTCTCCATTTATTTATTTATTGAGGGAAAAGTAAACTTGAACTTATTGGAACGAAAAACACCTCAGCGAAATTTCCTCAAAACCTATTGTCATTATGATGGTGCTGTTGCACACCTTTCTGTATTTTGTATCAAGAAACCAGTAAGGTGTGCTGTCAATTTTCCACGATTTCTTTACTTTAATTATTACTTAATAAACAGTAAAATCTCGATTATCCGAACTTGTTGTGACCAGTTTCAAACAATCGGATTTTAGGATAACATATAATCAAGAAATATTGAAAAAATAATAATGGTATGCAATAATTTGTATACAAATTTATATATAAAATCGTACAAATATCAATACTTTAAGCCTAAGAATCCAATATCATTATTGAGCCTGATTTGATAGTGGCATGGGAATAAACAAATTTGAAACCAGAATGAGGCTAAAGTCAAGATTTACTTAATTGAAATATCTTTATAGCACTGAGATTTTGCATTGCATTTGTTTGCCGATTGAATAGGAAATATTATAGTGCTGGGAGTTGAATAGAATATAGAATTGTGTACATTTCTATACAATGAATTTGGTTGAAGTATTAATTTCCAAACACAATTTCCCTTAAGTGACCAATAATTCCTATATATAAGTACTTGATTTTATTTACCATGTGCTATAAATAGCACTTACATGATAATATACCTACTCTGAAATGTTTATGCGATTATGGTACTGGAAAGAAGTGACAATAAAACTGATAAAATCAGTATTGATAGTTCCTTAATTGACTGACGATTTATTAGCCTAACTTTTACACGAGGAAAGGTGGCAATTTCAAGATGTGAAATAGGAACTCTGTATAGGCAATGTAAAACGAAGAATGAATTAACACTTCAGTGACAAAATTGGAGTGTCTCATTGTCGGAAAGACAGCTCATTTCGGATTTACCCTTAAGACATGCATTGAAAACTGTTGAGTCGACCTTGGTCTTATTGCTCACCAGAAAACAACCCGGATTCTCTGTTTCAACATATAGGCACTGCCACAAAAAATAATCCGATTAATTCCTGTAACGAAATGCTAATTCTTTTATATTTGTCTTAGTGTACGTAGGTCCCTCAGGCAGAACGTAGTCATTATGCATATTATCAAGTTTGGGAGAACAATTGAAGGTTGGGGTGCAACGAGAAAATGAAAAAAAAATCAAGTTCAACAATGTTTAGAAACAACAGCAAGTAAGCAAGTGATTTTTTGGTAGGTAGTGTTTTTATTTCTACTTGTAATTCTGCAACATTAGGATGAACCATGTTATGTGTCACGAATATTGCTGAAAGCATATTGTGACCTTTGTCAAAATGCTCTAAACTCATTGGTTAATGCAGCAAATGCATTTAAGTGATGAGAAATGGGGGAAATTCTTTTGTAAGTTAGTGCGAAAAATGTGAAATGCAAGTGTTTTTTTATCAACAACTGTAGTAGTTAGTATTTTCATCAGTTTTCTCTAATACGGTACGATTCACAATTTTACCTATTTTAAACTTCTTTATAGAAGGAGCCTAAAATAGTTTATGGAGTATGGACCGTACTTGTAACACACAGACAACTTCCTTTACAATCAACTAATATAGACTATACACTCGGTCATCTCAAAAAACTTAATAATACTGATATATTAGTTGAAAAAATGTTCAGTTGACCGCATTATAGGCAACTTTCTTTACATTCACACTTCTAAAACACATGAAAATATTGTCCATTCTTCAGGTATACTTTCACGCAGATTTAACACTCCATACTTCTGATGGGATGTGTTTAAGGGCATCAAGACTACTTCCCATACAGTCAACCAGTATATGGAACACCTTGGACGAGTTGACTGTATATACAAAATGCAGTATTTGCTACCAAGATGTTGCCGAAGTAAGTAGATGTGTTTAGTTAGGAACAAGGAATATTGGATTGTTTGTAATGATTTTGCTTGTTTGCATCCAACATAGCCTTCATTGCACGCTGTAGTAGTAGTAGTACATACTACTACTACTTGCTACTACAAGTGGTAGTAGCATGTGTAGTGGTAGTAGCATGTGTGCAGTCGTCATGTGCGATGGGAGTGTGTTGTGGTTTTGGTTGGAGGTTCAGTGGAGCGTTTGACATGGAAGGAGGAGGCGTTTCGCATCAGGTAGGATGTTCCTGAGGGGTTTGTGCGCATGCGCCGATCGCGTAACGACGCAACTTGTCTGTCACGACGAAAGAAAAGCGAAAATCATTCGCTGTAGAGGAATTTGCCTGTGGGCAACGAGCAACAAACACACACACACACACATACAGAGGGGCTTGGAAATAATGAACAACATGTATAGCTGCATATGGGCTGACCTATTAGCATGCAACTCAATATGGCTGCCCGGTTATATATGAGTTGGTGGACGGAGAAGCTCTGACTTTAGTCTATGTCACACTTGAGTGCCTTCAACATGGGACACCGTAAGCCTTCGTGGCTCTGGAAAACCATGTGCCTCGTAACACTAACACTCGTAGTGCTTTTATTGAATGTGGCACCGACTTGCGGAAATATCCCACACTCTTCGGCAACACTGACACTTACTTTACCATCGTTATTACCTACTTCTGGGCATCTTGTTGCAGCCGCTTCTGTATTGCCAAGGCCTGAGGAAGTGGCTTACCTCAAAGATGAATTGGGAATTCAGCAGTTTTGGAGGATCTGGAATATGACAGCCTCCAGTCCGAGGAAATTAGGAGTTTCCAGTAAGTTTCACTGCATTTTGTTTGCAATTAAGGGCTTTTGAACGAATTGTTTTGTATACATAAGAAGTATTTTTAAAGTTTTGAAAGTTTATATGTATATCGTTTGAAACATCACCTGTTCATAAATTCTATACAAAAAAGTTGTTTTGCAAGTTTTGAAACTTTTTCATATTCCATCCAATTTGTAGAAAAGTTGTATAACTTTTGCACGAATCACTCACTCATTTCTATATAACTTTATAGCCGGTTTTATAGCGAAATAAAGTTTCACAGAGCTCTTTAAAAGTTAAAGTTTATAGAATATTTCATTAATTGTAAACCATAAAAACTAACTGTATACGTCGAATTAACTGAACCAATACATATTTAGAAGTTTCATGTTGCTGATAAGATGCATTCCATATGTTTTAATTGAAAATAGGCTACATGTATTATTCGTTTATTTACTAATCCAGCTTTGTGTAGGGTTTTATTTTTATCTTTATCTTTCATTGTTAAATGTTAGTGCTCCAATTAGAGGAGACAATTAAAGTTGCATCGAAAAAAGAAGTTTGTGAAACGACATTGAAAGTGGTTTTCAGATTCTCATTGCCACGTGGAATTAACTCAGCACAAAAAACTAATCTTTATTTATGAAAAATGGCGCATATTAACACTGGTTCCTATACATTTACACGCCATTATCATAATTGCACTGTGTGACGCAAGCAAGCCATGAAAAGTAATCGAATTCTAATATATGGGTGTTTCGTACAGCATGTTAAATAGCTGGCAACAATTGTTTTTCAAATGGCAAAATGCGGATGTGTTTACTTACATGCGAAATATAAAAAGTGCCCCCTCGAAAGAGAGCTTCCCTGCAGTGCGTAGTATTTTTTTGAGAAATTGCTGTTGAGCGAAAACCTGACCTATTTCATAAACCAAATGCAATCGAAATGTCTTTGTTTCACTGGCCAAAAAGTAATTTCTAAAAACACTAAAGCAAACTAGGACTTGGTTTTATTTTCACGTAATTTTCAGTTATAACCAGTTAAAATTCTTCAGTTGAACACAACTTTAAAGCTGAGTTGTTGGTAATTTTTAATGATGTAATCCAACCTAAATGCACGTGAAATTCAGATGTTGTTATATTATATGACAAAAGTTTCAAAATAAAAGAACACATTTGCACTTTTATTTTTAATTATTGTTGAAATTAACTGTGTTTTCTACATTAAAGTCAGACCTGAGTTTCAGTTTAGTTTTGTTTGTGAAAAATAGATAAAAGTATGAAATTCATTTGAAGTAGGGTTATTAATCAATTATACAGACATTAATCAAAATCGATTATTCCCAATTAATATAAAAGGGATTTCAGTTTGGATTAAAAAGAAAATTTCTGATTTAATTACAAGCTAAAGCAATGGATATACGTAATAACATCAGAAAATGAAATAAAAATTTAGGATCACATTTCACAGCACCACCTGGCGGCAGATTTGCAATAAATTGTAAAATAATTGATTACATTAATTAAGCAGTAGTTAAATTCATGATTGATGTTTCATCAAAAAGTGTAATAGTTTATCTATAATTTTGTTTGTAATGAATAATTATAAAATATAGATTGACGTAATTTTGGAATAAACTTTTTAGTGAATTTCCTAAAATCTTGTAGTAAAAAATCTCGTAATTAGTCATCGTTGCAAATATGTAAAGTAATTTGTAGAGAGTATTTTTTTCTGAACGATTACATCAGTAGTTTGACTCGTTGTTCTTTGAAAGCTGTTGTTGGTTATTGTCTGATGGATGTATATCCTGAATGACATCATGCTGCAAGTGATTAAAAGATGCCAAGTTGCTGGTGTTGCTCGTCCTGGCTAATCGCGATTATGACGAGATTAGGTGCAGGTGATGCGGAGTTATTTTTAGCCCACGTGTGCGCGGTCACGTGATCGCCTCTGGCCACAATATGTGACAGTGATGGGAAAATCCCGGTGACGTCACTCTCCACACGTTGCCTCTCAAGGTCGATCTTTGACTCATCCCCACCTTTCATTTGGTATTATGACTTGCCTAATATCTTCTTTATCTTCAACTTTCTCGTTTTCTATTCACACCCACAATGCACCCCTGCGTATATTCACGGAACCAGACACCCCCTACCGGTGCCTTATCTCGAATCTCTTTGTGACGTCACACGGCGCCATCTTGTCCAACTGAACAACAAATTCCTCGACGTGTTTTTGATATCTATCTCCAAGAAATAATGACTTTTATTCGCCGAAACACGTGATAAGTTGGGTGTTGATTGATTTCTCGTAACGTGTGACGTCACAGTGGGGTTGGGGTTGCATGTGTGCCTTCACAATGGGCAATGGAGATTCTTTTTGGGGGAAAATGGATTGGATACGATGTGAATACATAGTAGGATTTTGAGTTGCATTAATTCAGAGCGTGTTCATTCACGTAACTTGGGTTTTGTGAAATTCAATTGAAAGAAAGATGGCGACATTCGAGCTATAATTTCATTGTGTATTTTAAAATAGGTCCAAGAAAAAGACCGACTACTCTTTTTGCTCCTTCGGATGAGGCCTTCCTCAAGGACCCTGAATTGGCTGAACGTCTTATGTCATCACCAGATGCTGCAAACGGTAATTTCAATTTTTAAATTCCAAGATAATGTGTGCATTTTTAATTTTCAGCATTATAATTTCTCATGTTCTACTTTGTTGTACTACATTTTCATTATCTTCTACATATGTATGTATTAAGTAAGACGTGTCATTAATTAAACTCTTTAACGTTTGAAAAAATAGGTTTTCATTATACTGGATATTCGGATTAAGTTTATGACATTTTAAAATTTACATTTCATAATATGTTTGTATTTGGAAATACGGTTGCTTCAAATTTATTTAACTTTATGCATAGGATACTGTGAAGTTACAAACGTTATGTAAGGATTCGTATTTTAGTTTTTATTAAATCCTGTGAAAACAATAATTTTGTATATTGCAATCTTACACTATAATATTATGTATCATTATTTTGCAACATTTCCTCTTCATTTATAATTTCTCCTGCAAAACAAATGTCTGAATTATTATGTATTTCTCTCTTTTTTTTGTCTTGGAAATCTCACCGAAAGAAAATCCCTGTTTAACTTCCTCCAATTTACTTTTCTGTATACGACCTTCAACAACTACACTTTTCTACCGAAAATGTACATTTGCAAAATAAAATAGGACCACATAATGAAATACAACAACTTGATAAGCCTACTATTACACATAGAATGTAGTAATTCATATTTTTTGAGGCCGTGGCCGAGACATAATCGTCAATCGATTATTGACCAATATTTTCTGCTTTCCATGTCATAGACTTTGTGCTGAATCACGCTGTTGAAGGTGCCATAACAACGGAACAACTTTCCGCCAATCACGATCCGCTGCGAACTTTTGCCGGCACCTCATTGGTGGCGAGACGTCAAAGAGGTAAAAGCACTTTTGAAACACGTTGTTTCGTTTGATTTTCTCTGCGACATTTTCTTGTTTGTTTCGTCATGTCGCAATCATGCGATTCTAAATACAAAGAGCGTGTAAAACCAAAACCAACCACCGACTATTGTGTTTTTTGCTTGCCAACTGACAATTTAATGGTCACGTGACTTGAATCTCGCCATTCAAGGACACATGTGCTACAACTTCACTATTTACTTGCTATATAGGTAGTTTAAATAACTATTGAAAAAGAGACATGTTACGTAAAACCGTGTAAGTTAACAATTTACATGTCAAGTGGAACCTGTGAGAAGCGGATTGTGTATGAAAGGCAAATAAGGGAAATAATTGTAATCTGTATATACAGATGGAAACTGATTTTTCATATCATTTTTCATATTATGCAGCATTAAAGGTGAACTGACACGGTTTTGTAAGGTACCCTGAAACTTAAACTACTTGCAGAAAAGTCATGAAGAAAGAAAGTGGTGCAACAAAATGTCTGTGAAAATTAGTAAAAAAAGTTATTACACGTCAAAGTTTGACCGTAGGAAAATACTCTTATAATTATAATTGATGCTCCCCTGGCTTTCTGGATACGGGATCATCAATTATAAGGGTCTCGATAAAAATACGGTCAAACTTTGACGTGTAATAACTTTTTTTACTAATTTTCACAGACATTTTGTTGCACTCCTTGCACTTCCTTTGTGACTTTTTTTCAGGTAGTTAAAGTTTCAGGGTACCTTACAAAACCGTGTCAGTTCACCTTTAACTTATACAATATGATTTGTTCTTTCAGATGTTTAGAATTTGATAATTAAATTGAGAATAAAATCCTACCTTTTCAACAACTTCATTTGTAGATTTGGAACATTCTGTCATTTCCTAAAAATCAAAAATAAAAATAAGTAAATACTAAGTAATATACTAATAAAATACAATTGTTTCATCCCTCTCATAATCACAAAAAGTTTTAAGGATTTTCTTCACAAAAGAGGCCATTTTCATCCATTTATTACATTTATTACAATTAATATTTGTAGAAATATTTCGAGTCCAATGGTCATCCAAACGGTTGGTGCAAATGTTATGAAGGTGGTTATTTTTATACAATGCACATGTGAATGTGTTTCGTTTTAAACTTTTAAACGAGCAAGAAACACACATATAGTTAAGTATTGCCACGGGCCACTTTGATAGTGCAGTGTTGGCAGTGTGTGTGTATGTGCATGTGCAAGGGAAAAAAGAAAAAGAACAAGAAAAAGAATTGAAAACCGAAGCAAAAGGATGTAAGGGGGCGGGGCAAGTTGAGCAAAAATCTCCGCATCACAAATCACCCAAAGAGAGGCAGGGTAATAAGGAGGGTTTGGGTTCAAGCCATGACCCTGCTACAACAGGTCAACATCTCCAAGAGCGAGAATATGGCTGAAACTTTGGTCAAAAGCACGTTCAAACAAGCACATATCAAGATATTGTTCACTATTGTCAGCTCCTTGGTCAGACACAGATAGGACCTCATTACAACGTTCCAATTTGGAACAAAATCGCTCACAAATAAATAATCATACATGTAAATTGATCCTATATTGTTATATTATTGCTGAAATATTATATATTAAGTTTGGATCACAAAATGATTGTAAAATAACTAATAAAATAGTTTAAAGATTGCTACATAATTACAGAACGCTCCCAGTTTAAAAGGACCATTGGTAGGACCAGAGAAAAATGGCCCAAACTCAAAGATGGTCCCTTGATACAGGTGGTCCACAAGGCAAGTGGTCTATATAAGACAAGTATTACTGTAAGTCACATTTCAAGCAAAATTATTCAACTACATTTTTAATTTTAGTAAACACCTGCAAAAAATAATTATTAACTGCAAAATACATAAAACCTGTCAATGGTGGAAAATGTGCTGGAAACCTGTCAATGATGGAATGCCAAAGGTTTTTAAAAACCTCACTATATTGGTTTTAAAAACTGTCTATGGTGGACATTTTAATCTGGTACTATGAGATTCCACCACAGACAAGTTTTACTGTGTCTAAACTGTCAGTATACAAAAATAAAACCTAAATTTAAAATTAGGTCCCTAAATTGGAACGTTGATATTTTAAAAACAGTGGATTACATAGATAGACTTAGTATAGTGAAGACTACTCTTTCACTGTGCATGTGTAACATACTGGTAATTTTTTGCACAGTAGGTAGACATATGGGGACAGAGGTGCCCTAAGGGGGGTGAAGGGTGAGAGGTGGAGTGGTCATAGGGCAAGCGGTCAGTGCGGTGGTGTTAAAACAACGATCCTCTGTAAGCAGATAATGATCAGAAGGTGCTCTTGGTCAGCTTTAGATGCTTTTTAGCAAGCCAATAAAGTTAAACGAAGCAAAGATTGGCCAGACGCATGCATACAAACACAAGGGTGGTGCACTTGGTGCACTTGGTGGCGTACAAGGTATGACAGGTGTGGGTGCGCCAAAGGTCACTAAGGTTACACTAAAGGTCAAACTGAAGGTGAAGACCTTCCAACTTGCTCCCTGCACCAACTCTTCACTCCTCAAATTTGTGTTTCCAACCCCTCCCCCCCACCCTCCACCTAACTCCAAAAAAACCTGCTCCATAGCTAACAACAACCAACAACTGAGTTGGTTGAGCGAAAGTATGTCATAAAAGCATATTAAAAATTAAATCGAATTAAGCCAGAAAAATGCACAATATGTATAATTTGATTTTTTAATTTTGGATTTAAAATACGATATGGAAATGAAACAGGTGGAAATTTAACGAATTATTACAGAAGTAATCATTACCTAGTTATTGGATTTTAATTTATATACGTAGAAATAAGCAACAGAACATGTTCACTAAAATGACAAAAATGTAATTGTATTAATACTACATTAAATACTGTATATAATTATTAAATTAAATAAAGCAATGATTTTTGTTTCAACATTAATTACCATCTGCATGTCAAGTTTCCTTACAGTCAACTTGCAATGGCAAACCCTAATGCAATATAATAATCATAATTTACAATTAAAAATATTCAAACAATTTAATTATCTAATCAGAACGTGCTTTTTGAATTATATTTCATAAATAATTTTAATAGAGCAACTCCTGGGGTTTAACAATATTGATTGACTATAAAGGAAAAATATATAGAATCCATGGCCATGAGTTGAGAGTAAAAAAATCCACTTAATAATAAATGTACATGTAAAGGCTTAGAAAATCATGTAGTGCTTTAAAAATAGAGGGGAAAATAATAAAAAGAATATGTAAATGGCTATCCATAAAGGTATGAACCAAACTCATAAAAAGTACTTGTTTATAACGAGCAATATCCATATCTATAATAAAAAAAACAACAAGGAAAAAAAACAAGAAAAACCATGCGGTTCCTCTGTTCAGCTTTTCAGTCACGTGACTTGTTAAAGATGTTTATGTCTCGGAAATAGGATTTACATTTATGTAAATGTTCAAACAAGTCAGCAACGATCAATCATTACAGTAAATGAACAACTCTATGCATAGTAGACGCTTTTTCCTTGTATATCTTTATAGGCCTCGAGTAGCCACGCCCCTTTTCCGTAGGGCGACACCTTGTGGCTCTTCACCAAAATACTTGGCAGGTAACTTCTACAGGAAAACCCCCAATTGTCATCATAGAACACAAAAGGCCCAATCAATCTGCTAAAGATCCAAACAAAATCTAATGAACCCATTGGTCCAAACATAGTCTAAAGGGGCCAATGGTCCTATTGGAATCCAAAGGCCATAATCAATGGTCCTAACAAAATGTAATGGACCGATTGGTCCTAACAGAGTCTAAAGGGTCGTATGGTCCTAATGGAACCTAACGGTCTCAAAGATCCTAACTGAGTCTAAAAGGCCCAATGGTCCAAGCAGAATCAAAAGTGTCCAATGCCCAATGGTTGAAATTAAATATGATGGGCCAAATGATTTTAATGAAAACCAAAATGAAAAATAGTTGTCATGGTATGCAAAGGGCATTATGCAGTCTAATGGGCACAGTGGCCCTAACGGAATCTAAATGGCCCAATGGTCCTTGTGTGATCCAAAGGGCCTAATCAAATCTTTAAGGCATCATGGCCCTTGGTTTGAGTCTCCCAGCGCTAAATCAATATCTGTTTGTTGGTAGGCATGATTTATAGCTACCCTGCCAAGTTGTCCTAAAAGCTGCCACCAGGTGGCGCAAAATTGTTTTTCTCGAGGCCTATTGGAACACATTTGGAACATATTTAGAACGGACAATAAATTGGTTGCTGAGGCATGTGTGAGGGTGCACTTGGGAACCCTAAACACCTCCAAATGTGCATGGGAATTCAATTTCTATAATTAGAACATATTTAGAACGGACAGCGAATTTGCATGGAATGTAATTCCTGAAATTGGAAAATATTTGGAACAGATAGCAGGATAGCGAACTGGTTAAAAAAGTTTTTCTTTTTCCTGCAATCCACTGAACATAGTAAAAAAGAGAACAGGAATTTTGAAAAATAAATGATGGTCACAAGTGGGAGAGGCAATTCCAATTAGTATTGGAACCATTCTATGCGTGTTATCCTTTTTATTAGTTACGCTATTTGTTTTTTAAAAAAAAAACATAAACACGTTAATATTCCTCCAGAAGCATAAACACGAAACACACAGGTTTATAAACATTTATTATTCAACAGGAAATGTGATGTCAAAAGACCAAATTTCAAGTCCAACGTGTGGCAGTGGGAAAGTCTATATATCGACAGAGTATATAATAACCTTGGGGCATAGTACCACGCGAGGTCACTAGGGGGCGCATACTCTGTGTGAATAAAATCTAAAATATTTGATACAGTAGGCATGCCATACAGCAATGGGATTGCAGCGGCTTGCGCAAAAGCCAAGGCGTTCAACGAACGCGTTCGCGCAACTTGTAAACGCTTTGCACGAACGCGTTGCGCAAGACGTCGACGTGTTGCGCAAATGGCAACGTGTTGGTGAAGCTAAGCAAGGGGTTCCTGAAACGCCTTGCAAAGCGGTGACACGTTGACATTTTGCAAACGCGTTGACGTTTTGCCCAACACGTCAAAGCCGTGCACGAACGCTTTGAGAAAAACGTCAACGCGTTGAAAAAACGCCTACCTATAGTAGCCAAAGTGTTACCGCTTTGCAAGGCGTTTCAGGAACCCCTTGCTTAGCTTCACCAACACGTTGCCATTTGCGCAACGCGTTGGGTTTGCGCAAGACGCTCGGTGGACGTATACTTTTGTCCATCAGGGCTTGCCATAGCTTAGCAACACCTAGAGCCAATCCATGCATATAGTCCGGAGAAAATTCCCATATAATATCAAACCCGGGGAGATTTATCAGTGGTGAAGGCCCCTTTACTGTTCGGATAATATTTCTGTGTGCTAAAGCATCTCGCATATCTTAAATCATTTTGTTTGCTGATCTATCCCTGACTTCGTCTTCAACAATGGCATACTTGACATGTGTTGTACCTGTTTAAAAATAATAATAATAAAAAATCATTGAAAATAATGAAGTATATAACTTTCTTCTAAAAGTAATAGTTACCTTCCGGAACAACTCTTCAGTGGAAGCGCCAGGTGCACCCATAAAATCCATTAAATTTAACTGTATTTAGCACTAAAGCTCTTGCAGGAGAGTCAACACAGGCACAAACAACAAAGACGCGTGATTGGTGGACATAATCATTTGCTTCCCAAGTTATAGGATTTTGTGATAATGGAGTCACTTCTTTCACGAAGACATCCAAAACTAAACTCATATTTGGTTTTTTGTCTCTGAACCATAGCCCAGCAACAATAATATTGTCCCATCTGAGATGCGGTGGGAGTTTATTAATCATGAACTGCATTGGCCATACTGATGACTTTCATGACTTGAAGGCAGGGCTGCCATCAGTATTAATAGTTAGTGTTATATCATCAGGAGTGCATAGCTGCTGCATGCGAATCTTCTTATATAAAAATCCATCACAAATGTCTGTTATTATTCTTGAGTTGTTGCTAGACAATCTTTCTATTTCAGTTAAATTGTGTGACAATTTAACTCCTGCGTCACAATTCAACAGTCCTTGTAATTGATTTGTAATGGGTAGTGTCACAAAGAAATTACCAGAGCTCATGAGATGTGCAATAGTAAAGTGTGAAATGCATTCTGAGCAAGTCAACAATTCATTTCTTTCAAATTTTCCACTTCGCATTCCAAAGTACTCCTGGCATGTGGGACAATAAAAATGGAAGTTTACTCCACAGTTCATGCCACCAAACAGCTTAGTCAGTGTGCGCTTTGTAGCAGGCAAAACCTGTTGTCCAAATATCACATTGAACATGCAAAACATATCCTCCATTGCAGTCCAGGGCAAATTGTATTTAAAAATATAGTTCATCACGAAGACAGTTTCGGCAGCAGTTATTGTTAAATTTGTGAAAAGCTGTCTTTTTAGTCCTTGCCAGTCTGAAGACGGTAAAGGATCAGGTATGGGGTCTTCCTCGTCGCTGCCATCACTGGGATATGCAAAGTCTCTACTGGAATTCATGTCTTCCAAACTATTGTCGTCCTCTAACAATTGGCTAACAAATTCGTCATGATGACCAACCTGCATATATAGTATAAACATTAAGTTTTAAAATGCTTGTGTGCAATCAATGATGTTTAAATTAGGATTAACCTATAGTCGAAACTGAGATTGATAATATTCAGTTGGCACCCCTTCCTAGTCACCTTCCGCACGCCGACGGCTGATTCCTGTGCTCAGGAATCAGTTTGAACCCCTTCCTAATCACCTTTCGCACGTCGACGGCTGATTCCTGTGCTCGGGAATCAGTTTGCACCCCTTCCTAATCACCTTCCGCACGCCGACGGCTGATTCCTGCGCTTAAGAATCAGTTGGCACCCCTTCCTAATCACCTTCCGCACGTCGACGGCTGATTCCTGCGCTCGGGAATCAGTT